>JANHFY010027275.1:42996-78686 GCA_027560095.1 Chloroceryle inda
AGAAAGGCAGAATAACCCTTCAAGAGATGAAATTAAAAAGATTACATCTACACCCAGGGAACACAGTTTCACTGCTCTCATACTGCACTCGTTCCAATGACATGGATTTTCATAGGTATTTTGTATTTCAAAGGCAGAATTGGTTTGTTTGCAAGTAAGTTATGACTACCTGCATGAATCATGCAATTTCTAAAGTGATTTATTAAACAAACACGAGTTCAGTTAAAAGAGAAATAAACACTTCTGTAATACCTTCTTTTTCTTGATAGGGCACCCTACAGAGATGCTGGGAAACAGTAAAGGGGAAAAAGATCCTGTCAGCACAATATTGTTGGTCATTTACAACACAGTCTTATGCTTCATTGAGTTTTCAACACAGGAAACTGGTATATGATAAAGTGCCTAATTCACAAGTTTTTCTGAGTCAGCTGCAGTGGTTGCTTTGAATGGCTCTAAAGGAAAAATCTGTAACCAATGCCTTAACACAGCTTCAATAATACACATTTCAAGCCAAAAAAGCCCAGCCATCTAACTGCTTTCACAGCCAATACTCACTTCGGAAAAAAACCAAACCAATTTCATTCTACTAGGCACGAATTTCATCTGATCTCCTGGTTGTAGCTCTAACGTGACCGAGGACAGGAACATCGAGGGCTTTGTTGGTTTCTTTTTGGGGAAACCTTTTTATTGCCCCCTGCCCTGCCCTCCACTCCCCCCCAGTCAGTGGAACAAAGGCAGGAAGAATGAATCCATAGCTTACTAATGTCCCTCATTTCCATCAACAGATTCCATCTAACTCTAAAGTGCCTAAACACTTTTGGAACCTACAAGAACGTAACTATAATTTGTGCCATGAAATCCAAATCCAAGCTCACAGCGTATCTACGTCTTCAGATACATCTGTGCTCCTGTGGTCTTCCTCTCTGCCCCATCACCTCAAGCCTCTCCCAAAAGTTATTCACACAGTAACTTCGAAACTGGCTCTGGACACAAAAAGTTCCTGGCTATTGTGCAATTGCCTAAGGCTTCTGTAAATACAAACTATGATATCCACAGAGCCCTTTATCACCTTGAATAAACAAGCAATATTTAATGCATACCAGAGTATAGGTGAGGGCTAGATCGGGTAAACATACACCTGTGCAAAGAAGTCGAGGCCTGTCTTCCTGCCAAGTTCATCTGATCCTATGACTCACACCGGCTAAATTCTCATTTACGAGAACATAAAAAAATCACCTGTACTGCCAGAATCCATCAGTAGCTCATTGTTACCCTACCCTGCAGCCCCTGCTCATTTTTAAAACTATCTTCTACCTCATACATCTTATTTCTCACATAACATTTGCCAGATCAAGTTTTTGAATGTAACTGATTCATAAGCAAATATATGGAACACTTCTGTCCTGACAGACTTGTTTTAGAGCATTAACTTCCCACATCAACTTGACACATGGATGACCTACCAACGTGGAACGGAAAGGACAAGCTACACAGAATGACCAAGCACAGCTGAGAGATACATTTTTTTCCAGGCACATCAAAAGGCATTTTTTAAGACTGGGAATTTTTTAATCCTCCACCTCCCATTTTATGTCACAAAGAGAGATATTTTACCTTGTATTTTGTTCCTTTTTGTTTCGGTTTTGTTGGCTAAGGGATTTTTGTTGTTGTTTTTTGTTTGATATGTTTTGTTCTGGGTTTGTGATTTTTTTTTTTATTGGGTTGTGCAAGTCTGGGGGGGGGTTGTGGCTCATAAGCGTTGCTTGGCAGCAGTTTTAGCTTTCCAAAGAGGCAGCGCTTTCTTTGTTTGACCACTCTTCTCAGCAACCAGTGGACATGCTCTTCGAGCGCAAGTGCAACCCCAAAAAACAGACTGTCTATAGCCCTGGTAACAACACAGGTCACGCTGTCCAGATATAAAAAAAAACAACACCAAAGAGTGTTTTCCTAAGAGAGTACCTTCCCTCTCTCTGTTGGTTCATTAGGTATATGATAGTTAAAAAAAAGTCTTTTTTGTGCATTTCTGACTGGGGCCAACAGGTTTATGTTCCGAATCACCATCTGAAACACATTCCCACGGTGAAGAGTATTAAGAAAAATGGTTACCTTGGTCTGCTGTGAACCAGCAAACTGCAGGAGAAGTAGAATGGAGGCTGAAATTGCACACTGGATATACTTCTTTATATCTAGGTATGTACTGAATAGCTTGTAACAATACTATTTCCAAAACTTTTGATACATAACTAGAGGGTGTTTTGGAGGCCTACAAACCATATCACTGCAGGAGGCCTGGGAACTTGGCAACTGAGACCAGCTGTCTTCATTTTGATGGGATGCTTGATATTTATTTTTTAATTTTAAAAACTAACCCATAATTTATCTACCTTCACTTTTTAGAGCCCCACATGTAACTTGCCAGCAAAGCACTAAAACCTTACTAGTGCCTTCTGAATCCAAGCTCTACCTAATGCAACCATGGTGTCCCTCTTCTGTTAAAGAGTCCTCTACGACAGCAGTGTAAGGATACACAGCACAAGAGCAGAGGGAAACCAAACCAGCTTCAACATACCAAAACATGCCTCACATCATCACCACTTTTGATTTAATAAACCCAGGAAGTGTGTGTGTCCCCCCCAAAAAAAAAAACCAATCAGTATATGAATTTAGTTATTTGACCTTTTTCTGTCTAGGTTTCTTGGGGTTGAGTTTCACCCAAGGAGGTGGGTCTCTAGCAGAAGCTTCCAGGAGTTCCCAGACTGCACTGGATCCAGTTTCAGGTGCTCAGCCAATGCTCCTGCATCGTGCCCACAAGACTGAGAAGCCTATTACTGACCTCAACTCTTCCCATCGTTCTGGTAACAAAAAGAATGATCATTTCCCACCCCTAGATCAACACAGCACCCTGTCAACACAGCAAGGGGACTGGAATCTGTAGGCAGGTCTCAGCCAGTCTGAAGTGCTGGGCTCAGCCCTGTTGCCTTTACACAGAGCCAAAAATATTTGTTACTACAAACCAAGCCCTTTGCTGCCCTGAGAGGGTTCTCTGTAAGCTAGTAATGCCCCCATCAGTAAAAGGAAGAAATTACATTTTCTTCATAGGATGATGATCTGAAAACTACAGCCAAGGGAACTACAAGTGTACGGTGCTACAATTAGAAACTGCCTTTTTTTTAATGCTGTTAAGTATGTGGAACACAAGACAGAGTACTTCCATTTTCAAAGCTAAACCATCAACAGCACTGTTCCACCCTACCTCACTTCTGCCCTACACATAACCTTTTGCATTCTATTTCTCCTGGATAAATCCATAAATATCCCAGGAAGGGGATATTCCAGGCTATTTTTCAGGCAGCTAAAACCACAAGGTGTTTGAAGCTTCATGAGAAAGCTCTCTCATGTATGTTGTGGAACCACACTTCAGGCAGCACTTCCTCTGCAAATTCTAGATATTAATTAACTAGCAATGAAAGCATAAATATCCACCCTAGAATTATGGAATTGAGGGAGTTATGTTTTTACTTCAATTAGGAGAAATAAAAGAAAAAAATATCATTATTAGTGTATCCCTGATCAACTCGCTAAGCACACAGAAGCAGGACAAAGGATCGCGATCACTTTTGACTTCCAAAATGCCCACCGCTGCCTTTGCAGTCACTTTTTATTATTTTTCTTTAACACGAGAGGCAATCTAACGAGACTGAAATCTAGGCTCCTATTACCCCATAAAGAAGTTAAGGAAGAGCACTATTCCCTCTAAACACAGCAATAAAACCAGGAGGACCATTCTAGGCTCATTCTTGACTGTGTTAGAAAGTTTGAATGGTAGCAGATTGAACTGAAGCTGCGAAACTAAAGCTATTAAAAGGCCAAGAATATAGGACCATCCTCCCCTTAAACTGAAGAATACTGATTTAGCTATATTTACAAGCTGCAAATTAACCTTCAGCAGCGCTGTCCCACAAGCATACCTATGTGAACACGGGAGAGTGACAGACAAAGCCAGAGAGATTCCCCAGTGGCCCCTGCCAGCACTATCCCAGCCAAGCGAGGCCTGGGCAAACGGCACGTGGGCAGCACTGCTGGCACACGCAGGCTGGCTGCGGCAGGAGGCGGATGGCCGACGGCCATCTCCAGAACACTGTCCTGCCTTAGACCCAACAGACCAAGCGCCCCTCCACAACTCAGCCAGGAAACTCCAATAGCATGGAAGTGAAGGAGTTTCAAGGAGATTCTCCCAGCTATCAGGCTGTGTCTTTCTCAACTCTAAGCACACACGGGAATGATTTCTGCAAGGCAGGAATCCACAGCTGCTTAAGAAATCAAAATACACTTCATTACATATTTTTCCTCTTCTGTCTTTGGTTCATCATTTTCCTTTTGTAGACTCCTGAGCAGTACCTTCATATGCTTTGCTTATTTAAAAAATAAAATTAACATCAATGCATTTCTAGGGTTCAAGAGATCTCTGATAAATTAAACAAGCCTTTTCAAAATTTCCACCTAAAGTTTTCCTGTAAAGTAACTCCTTTTCCTCTTCAGATTCATTTGTAAGCTCTTAAGAAGATTGTGATCTCACAAGTACTCACAGAAATCTTTCCAGCACGATTGGCTTCCTCTCTTTCTGCCAGGGCCTGCAAGAAGTTATCCTTCAGTTCTTTTCCCACACTTGCTAGTGTCCTAGGGGGGGTGAAAAAAAAGTACATTTATTACTATAAATTACTGCCACAGAGTCTGGGTTCACTGTTGGGTTAAGTGTTTTATAACTATGAGGAGACAGTCCTTCCCCTACTGTAGCTGTTGGTAACTCTTAAGCTCTCTGAAATCCCTTGTTTTAAATATACACTCTTACCATATAAACTATTCCTGGATAAAGAATAACAGAAGATATCCCTGTTAAATCTTAATCACAAAAAGCAGAAATAAGCACAGGCTACCATGAGATAAACCTTTTTAAATTTAGAAGAGTGTTTGAAAGAACGAGGCACTTAGTGCTTAAACCCTGAATTCGAACCCTGCAGGATCCAGAAGCATCCTCCCAGCATCCAAGTATTTCCTGAGACAGAGACAAGAAGCTACTTGGTAGCCCTTCCACTTTTTTCACAGTAAAGGGTTTACTCCTTTTATTTCCTGCACAGATGTGTATGCTACTTCTCTGAATCTGTGTCTTTTTCACTTCCTAGCTCCTTAGGATGTGCATCCTCCACCTGCCTACAGCAGCTCAGAGATCCATGTTTCCCCTCAGGACTTGCCCACACAGGAGAAGTGCACCCGTTCATTAAGGAAGATTTTCAACTAAAGCCGTTAAACAGTACAAAAGGTCACACGACTATTCCTAAGACTGGTTCAAACCAGGCTCACTTCAGCATCAAACGTAATCAGTTACTAACTGACCTGACCTAAAACTGTCCACAAGGAATTGCAAGCTTCTGCCAATATATTTGCATCGAACCTCTTAAAAAAAAAAAAGTCAGTTTGACTTTAATAAACAGTACATAAATAATTGCAAGCTTCTGTAGATGTAAGTGCACCAGATTGGTTTCAAGAAGTTCCAGTTGTTCATGGTTCTTATCTGAATATGGCCAGATATTCACCAGGAAGATGCAGCATTTACGGGAACACTGCATGTGTATTTGTTACTAGCCAGTCTGAGGAAGAAAGATTTGTCTCTCCCTCCCACAGCAGCACACACACGCTCACCGCTCTCCAGTTAACCACCAGAGTAGAAGACTGAGAAGATCAAGGCATTCCACTCAGCAGAAGCTAACCCTGACATAAACAGTCAGAAATTTTGGGGTGTGACTAGTTAGGAATTCATGAAGGCTGTTCCAGCTTCCTGCCTGGTGAAATGAGGGAGTTCTCTACGCAGGGAGGAGCAGCAAGGAATTCTCTAGCACCCACCAAGTGATACTCCTGCCTAATGACGGTTACTTAACTGTCCAAGAACTAAAAATTACGGTTCAGATGAATTAAGAGAAGTTACTTCCTAAAATCTCTTCATAAAACCAGACGATTACAAATTATAAATGAGTATAGAAAACATGCCTGCAGGTTACAAGGGCCCTCAAAAAGGAGAGTGCAGAGGATTGCGTTATGGGGGTAGACGCATCTGCCACATCAGACATGTAAACTTAACAATTATGCACTGCCTGCAACTACTCCTACCCTACCGTCCATGCCTTAGCGTACTTACTGAAGGATGCCTATGACTGAAAGCCCAATTTATGAGGCAGCTTTATGACTTTACAAGGCACTCTGATGCTAACCATAGTCACCTGCACTCGTCACTGCACATTTCTGACAGGTATTTTTATCTGCACCACACTGGTAGAAGCCCAGACCCAGAGCAGGACGTTACTGTGCTATGTGCTGTCCGACCCGCCTGTCTCGGTGAGCACTGAAACACAACACTCAGGCACAGAAAAGCCTGGTGGAAAAAGAAAACCTGGGAGAAGGTTATTAATCTGACTGTTCAAATGGGAATCTCAGACATGTAAAGATTAAGCAACATCTCCAAAGATAACAAAATGTTTCTACAAATGCTCTTATTGTCACCAACCTGGTGGCAAATGCTCCATAAGTAGTTAAGTATTTAATTCTCTATTATGATATGCTTTTGGTGCCCATGCAGAAGAGGAAACACAAACGAGTAACACTTCTCACTGCAGAATCTTCCAATAGAAGCAACACTGCAAAGCAACACGATAGTTCAGCCAAAACCAGAAGAGATACTATTCTACGGAGACTTGTCTGGGTACAGAATCTTCTAGCGATGTTAATGATATTAACTGTCGGTCACTGGCTTTAATTCCATAAACACAACTCTTACTCGATGATGTTAGAACTTTCGCTTATGAAACCATACATTTCTGCACCATCTTGTTCCTTCCAAGCTACTCTCCTCCTTCTAAGAGCTCCTAGCATCTTCCACCATACGACGCACCCTTCTCACGTTCGCAGTTCAGTCACCTTTTGCTTTCAGCATGCTTTTTTGGTCTTCACTGATACGTGTGTGTGAAGCAGAAAGGAAGAGAGCTCTTTCTGACCTTGAGCTAGGGCTCCTTAATTCTTATTTTGACAGGCTACACTGTTTTTTTCCCCAATTTGTTATGGCTCCCTAGGGCTTCATTTACTTTATTTTCCTACATCTTCTACCACATGGGCTTTTCCTGAGAGCACTGGAATCACAGTTGGAAACAGAACAGTGTAGTTTAACTTTTAGAGAGAGAGCCCCGATGACCTGAAGAATGCTTTTTATCAGACTGAGATAATGGGAAGAACATCTAACAGTCATACTGTTATTCTTTCAAAAATATGATCCATGTTCCAGTTGAGCAGAAAGCCAGCCTGGAATGCACGTTCTCGCCTAACTTCTGCAAAGCAGCTGTGTTTTGCAAACACCTGCCCCAGGATTAGTGGGGAGACAGGCATAAGAACTCAATCCCAAGGTTTCTCCCCTATCCTGAGACACATAATTTTTATTCTAAAACATCTGAAGCTTCAACCTCCCAATGCCACGCACTTAGAATGTTGTGTCCTGAGGCAGGACTGTTACTTGAGTACTGTTCCAAGACGTCAGATGTGCATTTGTTTTCCCTGCATGAGGTATGCAGGCTTTAAAAAGAAAGGAGAGACTACAGTACAAGATTATACCTCAGAGACCAGAGCTGGGGCTGGAAAGATCCAAGCTGATTGTATCACTCTGTCACAAATACACAGTGCCAGTTCGGCGACTTGCTCAGCTTTCATGAGCCTTAGTTTCCAGTCTGAAAAGCCAGGAGGGCTCTGCTTCTCCAGCTCAATATGGCCAAACACAGTAACGCTGCCTGTGGCACTGCAAGAGGCATAGCACTTTAAAAGGCCTTGGGAAGCACTCAGATGCTGTTCTAACATGGAGAAATATTCACTCCTTTATGTTCAGTCGTGCTAATAATCATGATATGGGGCTGCTTAAAGCGGAAGTCTAGATTTTTGTTTAAAAAGAAAACCTTTTTTGGGGACAAGTTTTGTAAAACAAAGCCTCCTGATCCTACTAGCCAATCTGACATCCTGTGTTAACTTGCACTTCCCTGGAGCTGCTAGAAGCAACTCCAAAAGGTAAAACCATCATGTGGTCTTCCTTATATTTTACAAAGACAATTATGCAAGGAGAAGACACTTATTTAACTTCCTCTGAACCTAAAATAACAACATCTAAAAGCACTAGGCATAAAAACACTTGCATAAAAAGCCTCTGTCCGTCAATTAGCAATTTGATTACATAAGGCATTGTGTAGCACAAGAGCAGAGGACCTAAACAAGGAAGGCATGGCAAAGAGGAAAACACAAACTAAGTTAAAATCTGCCGTGTCTCTGTTCGTGATCTTGTGCGCTGTACAAGTACCACATCCCTACAACAGCGCCTACAAACAACCCAATTTAGAGCAAGAAAAAGTTCTGGCTGTAAGGGCACAGTAAGCGAGAAGCTTAAAGCTGACCTCAAGAGAAGGGTATGCGTCCACCAGCACAGCTGGGTCCAGTGTGACTGTGCCCTGCTTCACCAAGTCCTTTTTTAACAGTTTTGGAGATCTCTGGAGGCCAAACGTGCTCCTGCAAAAGCTCTCTTCAGAGCTTCCACAGAGCTCCCCAACCCCGAGATCTTGGTCTGAACAGTTCAGGGTATGCTGATGTTGAGGTGCAGGGTATGTACCCTTCCGTTATTTGTACAACTTGCTGTTAAAAATATTTTTACCACAAACCAAACACACACTCCCCCCCGCAACAAACACCACATTCCTGACATCAAGAAATTATATAGAAAGGGATGATTAAACTTTCAACTATTTGGATATTTTGGGCATATAAACACTTGTGAAATCTGCTGTAAAAGCTTTGATTGCTGGTTACATAACTGAACATACAGGAAATACCTTTCTAAGGACTTTAACACCATACATTTCATTCTTTAATAAAATGAAAGAGGAACTGTAACAAGTATACTTAATACATGATATCTGAAACTCCATGGAATGAATGTGTGCTTTTTTAAAAAAACATCTGAGTTGCTTATGCACTTCTCTGGAACACTTTCCAGAGCTATCACAGATTTGGCTTGTGTCGAGAGGCCCACACCTGACAAAACACTGGCACCATAATTCAAACGGTCCAAGCTACCAGAAACACAGTCCTGTCACTTACCCAACATTCACAAACTTCTAAAAAATTAATAATTAAATGTTTTTTTCTTTTATCAGCTCTGGCTAAGGCTCTAGAATCCACATACTGTTGCCTGGTGAAAACAAGGAAAAGAGGAAATTCAGAGATTTTTTTTTTCCTAGTGCCACTGTCACAGCTCACCGCTTAGGAGAAAAGGCAACTGAACATCCTCTGTGCTGTATCTTTTGCACAAAAGAATTGGACGCACAGTCTTTAACCTGTGACAAAACCTTCACTGACTTTGGGAGCACACTGAACACGTGGGCCACAGCTCGTGACAGAGATGTCTTTCATTTGGGCTGGGGGATTCTTTCTGCTCGCTTAAAGCTGGACAAGCAGCAGGCCAGGCTAAGGCAGTCTCCTCACAGAAGTCAAAGCAGCTGCGAGACCTCGACTGCAATGTCAAGAGGCTGTAAAGGCCATGCAGAAGAACCATTTGGGGAAAATCAATCATCTAGTCAGCTATGCAGAAAGTAATTAGGCCACTATTGCTGTCAGTTTGTATTGCAGAAACCCATCAAAAAGCTAGGAGAGAAACAGAGCTCCGTCTCCTTTTTGGCAGCAAGAAACTTACTAGTACCACACCTCAGTTGTGCTTGTTGAGGAATGAAACGAGATTATTTCTTGTTCCACAAGCTCACTTATCTGAATGAGCAATAGCTCCTCCAAAACTCCCATCAAACAGTTAGGCTCCCAAGGCAGGCGGAACCACACCCAGATGTCAAAATGGGAGAGAAAAAAAATATCCCTCTCCTGTGAAAATGACAAAGACTTTAGGGAATTGTGTCAGAGACACAACAGAAGTTATTTTGCTCTAATCTAATTGTTGCTTGTACTTACCACTGAGAAAGTGACCTTACGGTGCAGAATTTATAAGTAACACAGAAATTGGGTAACAGAAGGAAAGGAGAATTTCACGTGGCATCTTACAAAATTACTCCATCAAACAGGAAAATTATACTTGTAGATGTGAAAAACGATTCCTTTTTCCAAACAAACCCTGATTTTACTTTGCACTGCAGGGCTGCAGGACTTTTCAACAGAACCAACGTCAGGGCAGACCGCATGGTACAGCTGTTACACCCTGCTCTTGCACGCCACAGATGCTACAGCCACCACTGCAAGAAAAAGTACTGCTTGAGGCTCAGTTTTCTGCTTTTGAGTTTTCTGCCTTTTTGAAAGATCCAGCTTCTCCATATAAATAATTATATTCCCCATAAGAGAAATGTTTCTTTCTAATTTTGTGATTAATGAATAAAAGTGAGGGATGTTGGCCACATATACAATTACGTCACACGCATGAGCTACCAGAAAAGGGGGTTTGCTTTAGGTATGACTGATTTGGAGTTTGGGTTTTGTGTTGTGTTTCTTGGTTTCTTTTTTTTAATAAGCCAAGGTGATGACTCCAAGGACTCTGCAATATATAGTTCAGCCTCCAGATCCAACTAATGCCCTTCACAGAATATCAATTTCTAATTTACACTATAATGATAAAAGCAACTGATGAATTTTCAGTGAAAAATCTCACACTCAAGCTTCGAGCCTGATCTGCAGCAAACTAGTACTCGTATACGTGCGTAAGTTTTCACTACTTTTTCCATGTGAAGGGCAATCCAAGCACCAAGTGAGCCCAGAGGGTGCACAGACTAGCTGGGCAAGGGCTCCAGCCAAGATGCCCGTGGGGTTTTGTCAGGAGCTGGGGATAGCTGAGGCAGACTGACAAGCCACTTGTACACCATTCTACATAAACGCTTCCAGTGCTCCCAGCATTGCTGCATCTGAACTTCCCTTTCCTCTGCTACGGGGAAGACTGGGCGCAGAGCAGTACAGCAGCTGGCTCAGGAGTGCCCAACACTCAACAATTCCCCTCATGTCAGGAGAATTTTCCAGAAGCCAGAAAAAGCGTCCAAGCCTTGGCACGACCGGGAGCATCCTGGCTAACAACAAACTGCCTAAATGGCAGAATGACCCCTTGAAGCCATCAGGTACCCCTGGGAGGTCCTCTAAAGACATGGGGGATAAGAGAATCACCTGCCATGTTTGTGCCTGTAGTTTTCAAGTCATGTGCTGAACTGAAGATTTTCTATTTAATAAAGATGTTTCTAGAGGTGCTTGTGGGACGCCTAATCTAACAAATAACTGTTTTGTCACAAGTGGTTACAGAAATGAGACCGAGATGCTGAACTAAGCAACTACAGTACCAGATGTGCAAACATACAGCAGAACACCCGACCAGCTGCTACGTAAGACATACACTACAATATCTACCTGTTGGTCACAAAAGAACTTTATTTCAGCATAAAGAAAATAAGACACCTGGAATTGTTAAGCATTTTATCGTATGTGACTGCATTTCTGGAAACTTAGCAGAACTGGGCATTGGGATGTTATTAGTAATGGAGAAACTAACGACAGTAGAATTACTTATCAAGAGGCCACTCACTGGCTAGGCCAAGTACATTTGACACCATACACAAACGCATTTACAAACCGTCTCCTACATAGCCAAACGACTTAACTGTCTTCAACTATGAACACTCTGCCCTGAAGTTGAAGATCTTAGCCAAAACACTTACTTCCAACTCTGCAAAACATCATCCACCTCTTTAATCCTTTTCCCTCTTTGTGTCACAGTCCAGTCCTTCGTTTCTAACTGGGGAAAGTGAGCTATAAAGAGCTACTGCCACTTCGCAGGAGCTGCACAGCACCAAAGCGACAGTCACTGAATTCCCTCGCCTCCTGGCTCAGGAACACCGCTCTCCTTGTTTGACAGAAGTTCCTTCCAGAGAGAGAGTAAACTCCCTGGACACATCCAGGTGTCAGAAAAAAACGAAGTTACTTAAGTGCACAGATGGATCAGGTCATAGCAGACAAGGTTTGCTAGACATTTGCCAGCAAGAGATGGCTTTTTGAATTGATTGCCTGAGAATATATTAGCATTTTACTAACAGGTGCAATAGTACAAGTGGAAGTCAAATAACCTCTATTTCCAGTACAACACAGAATTTGCTATAACAACCAAATGAAAAATTTGGTTGTGGAAGAAGCAACAACAGAGAAATTGACCTGGCCCCAGAGTCCGTGGGAACCTTGCTGCTGATGACCATCACATTACCATTACCCAAACACTAGGCATCTCTCTCATCTGATCTACACTCTTTCACTGGACCCATTCCCCGTACCTATTCTAGTAACTGAGAACCAATCATCACCCCTAGCTTTTCCTGTAGACTAAATAAGGTCCTCTGCATCTGCTGCTTTTAAATAAATATTAAGAGCCTAGCAGGCTGAATCAGTTCCCAGCAGATCCAGACAGTGCTTTAATATAACACATGTGGAAGACACCTTGTTGTTCCCATTCTTCCTTCGCTTTCTAACCAAAAAAATAGCTGCTTTAGAAAGAGAGATGTCTCACTGGGGAGGAGAACATGGGCAGGGTTGAGAAACACCAGCAACAACCAGAAGCCGCTCTCAGTTTCCTCAAAATAACTGACTAAACCAGAGTCTACTGCTGGGAATAAGGCTGGAGCAATGGCTGACAACACAAATACTTGGCAAACACAGGCTGAAGTGGAACGGGGAGAGCCAGCACACACCTGCTTGCTCCACCTCACAAATGCTCCATTTTCCACGTCCAATTTTTCTGAGGGAAAAAAATATATATACTTCTAAAGCATAAGGATTTAAGACAGCACACTTAAATGAGGTGTGCTTATCTTTTTTTGTGCTTGGCTGCCTGACCATTCTCCACTTCAATTACTTGGCTGCTATATGCAAATGAGAAGGAAGCCAGAAGTTATACACCTGTGTTTGCCCCTGCATTCAGTAGTCCTATTAAGTCCTAAAGTCTTATTTACGGGGTAGACAGGCATGTGAGATTGCTCAACTCAGGTTACAGCTTGGTAGGAGAAGGGCTTTTCAAGCTCACACAATGCTTACAAAGAATTCAAGATACCACTGAGGTTAGACTTGGTCTTACAGCTGAGAACAACAAAAACATTGAGTATTACTGAAAACAGAGCATTTATTATAGCTTCTACCACGCACCCAGATATGTTTTGTGTGAGAGCAGAATAATCAAGATCCAAATTCAAGATCCAAATTGAAACTATCAAGCACAACAAACGAGTCCAACCTGGACTCATAGCAAGGGTTTACACAGTGTCTAGTACAGCTCAGTGTCACAGGAAAACTTTCTTCTTGCTTTTGAGGAGATCTACCTCACTGTAGAAGTTATCGCAAGACCAGATCTTAGCTGTTCCAACTTACTGTTATTAAAAAACCAGTCTACGCTTCATCAGAACCTGTCTTCTCAACAGGCTTACAATAAACACTGGGCTTTGCCCTGTGCATACAGCGTATAGAGCTGAAAATCTGCATTAATAACTTTCCAGACTGGAAGAAACAGTCAGCAGCATCCTTACACCATTACATACATTCAGGTGCACCAGAACTGTATTAGCTAATATATTAAAGAGAACTTGAGATCATATCACTTGAGGCCTTAGAACAAGCTCCCAGACCACGAAGATCCTAAACTGTAGATGCAAGCAGCAGGCACTTTGATGGGTCTGAGTGGTACAGTCCCAGTAAACTAGTACCCTATCAGCTGTTCCTCTAGGCTCCTCTCAGGACTGGGAATTGTGGGGAGAGTAAAGGAGACAGCCTGTTCTGTTTGGATCCACCTGAAAAGTTGCTAGCAAAAGAAGACCAGAAGCATGACCACCAACACATAGCACCTAGGCTTTTCTGGGCACTCGGGAGGTTAGGCAGTTCCACCTGGCCACAGAACTGTAGAGCGGTTTTCTCCAAGTGCTGCTACAAGGGCAGAGTTTAGATGGATGTGTATTCCTTGTTCTATTAGCTGTCATTCCTTTAGCTGTCTGTTTTCCTTTGAGCTTCGTTTCTTCCTGAAGGAATTCTTACCTCTAAATTACTAATACATTGCCTCAACTTTCACCGATGTGCAATTGTTTGGCTGTGAATCTGATGACTGGGCAATTTCTTGAAGTCTAACAATGGAGAAGGAGATGAAGAGGTCTCTGGAGAGAATGAGAAAGAAATAGGCTTTACTCCAAACTTAAGTAAACCTTCACTAACATCAGAAAGCATTCCTAAGCAAGACCAGGCTAAGCATCAATCAAGTGCTGTGAACATTTCACAGGACCTTATTTACTTCCAGATTTGGACTTCCATTGCTCTGAAAAAAATTTCTTTCTTAGGAGCTACCTGATCCTTTTATCAAGATGACCTGGTTTCATAACAGTCTCAGTGGAGAAGATTTGAGCTGTCAATGCCAATTAGTATTACACATGCTGTTGCACTGATTAATTGATATTTTGTTATTTGTACTATTAAGAAAAAAGAAAACCCTAACATATGGCACCAAAAAAAAAACCAAACACAGTATTGAAACACTGCTGTGTAATGAAAAAACAAAACACCTGACCTTTTGCAGAAAGCTCCCCCATCCTCACTCCCTGCTTGCCAAGCAAAGCAAATAGTTTCTAGACTCAGGAAAGTCACTGGTTGGAGTCCAGCCGAGGTCCTTGATGCACAAAAACTACCTCACCAGCAGCCTGGGATTTATAAATTTGATACTGAATGTACCAGCAAAATTGTTATGAAGTTTATTGTCTGGAGAGCTGGAAGCCATCCCTTTCTCTTGTATTCTGTTCTTTTTCATATACTGGAATACACTTGTTCAATGTTTCTGCCAAAAAAATACTCGATGAAACTGCAATTACTATATATTTTAGGTGTGGGAACTGGGAGGGAACATTGCATCATCATGGTTATGGTACCAAAAAAAAAAAAAAAATAAAAAAATAAAAATTAAAAACAATAGTAATATCAGATCTTGGATCACTCCTTTCCCTCCTCACTTTCAACAAATACTTTTAGAGCATTCTTAACTCTCAGAATGAGGAGCTAATGGAGCTGGCTTAACTGAAATGCTTTATAGACAGGAGCTGCACAAAATCCCACAGTGATCTTTGTTCTGTATTTCATAGAACGTGCCCAAACATCTTTGCTGGTTCACTCTTTAGCCTTTCTTGTAGGGTCAATTACCAATACTGGCAAAGCAGATAGAGCTGAGGGAAATCACCGTGCTGAGGGGTCTGCAATCACAGCTTCCTTGCGATACTTCTCAAAAAAACTGTCCATTAGCTGCAACACCACGCACATCATCCTTTCCTCTGGAACATCAAGGCTCTCGTCTCCTCCAGTGAAATCTGTCTGGTGGCAGCTGGTGCTGCAGCAGATGGCTGTGGTGGTGCCGGTGAGGTGCTGGTCCTGCCGTAGCCACGCACAGTCTCCAGCCAGCCTCCTGCCTTTGGCACCCCACAGCTCCTCTTGGAATCCACGTTGGTAAATCAAAATTAGGTTGCCAGAGGATAGCAAAGCCTCATTTGTCCTAACAGATATATACACACAGGATCACAGCTTAAGCACACGGGTGGGAGTGTAAGGAACACCAAGTGACAGCAACACACAGCACAGACAGTAGCGTTTAACTACTTTAACGCCCAAAGAAATTATCACTACTGCAACATTTCTTAACAACAGGGTGAAATGCAACATCTAAGTACTGAGTGAAGCCCAGAACACAGTGATGCTGAGGTAAAAAAACTGTTCCTGAAAGACAGTGTTTTGTTTGCAAGCATTCATCTAAAAAAAATCCCTTGTGGTCTGACCTGATGCTGGGTAGAGAAAGGCAGAGGTGTGTTCCTTTACAGATCAACAAGTTTCATTATGGGTACTGCAGAAAAAAATCACTTTTAAAGGACTTAGTAGCTGATGAAAACATCCTTCCAGACAATTGAAGGAGATAAATTCCAGGGGAACTGCTCATGCACAGAGAACACAGACAAGGCTGCTTTGAGAGATGCAGTCACCTGCAGGGCAAGTGCCAGAGATCTGAGGCCAGAAAGGACCAAACATAGCTGCACTGTGCATAGCATTCATCATTCTTCTCCATAACACAAGGTTGGTTACCCACCAATTCCTGCATCTATTGCTTCCCTCGACCTTCACTGCGTATCACAGACAGAAACCCTTTTCCTCTAGAAAGTGTTCTCCATTTCTGGTATGGATTGTAACGAAAGAACACAGGCAATTCTGGAACCAGACAACTGAAGGCTCTCTCTACTATTATAAAACCAAGTTTTCCAGTGACACTCTTGTGGAAAAAAAATGCTTTTAAAGTAGTGTTATGCTTAGATATTTATCAGCAGTCTTCTACCAGTAAGCGAGAAAGCCAAGCATCTTTTGTGTATATCTGATTAAAAAAATAAAGCTGTTTGGGGACCTGTTCTAGCTATAACTCACGCCCCTGAGCATCCCTGAGAGCCTGCCTCCTTCCTGACCTAACATATAAAGCCACCATCCCATTCTTACAGGATGCTGCAAGACTTCAAACAAAGATGCCTGAAGCACTAACAAGCCTTGACAGGATTTGTTTTCATCTGTCTTCCAGCTCTGATAGGCCTCTTTTATAACCACTGACACCATAAGCTCTAAGGACGGACAACTGAGATGTTTATCGAGAAGCCTAAAACAAGACGCAGGGAAGCTACCTGTACACCAGACATCTCATCCGGATCCAGATCTCTGCATTACCACAGAGGGACAGCAAAGCACTCTGGAAAAGGCAGGCGAGTGGGCACTTTGTTTGCAGCAGCATGGTCCTCTCCCCACGAGCACCAGCAGCACTCCCTAACCTTCCAGTGGAGGAGCACACTGCCTCAATAACGAACCTTATAGGCTTGGACCTTGCACAGGAATTAACAGTTTGAAATCATGTCGTGCAGCACCTGATGTATGCACTCATACACTCTCTACCCCTCCCATGGCAGGTTCACAAGATAATAGACAAAAGTGGAAATCATAATCAACCAACTAGATTTCCCCTATGTTGCAGGCTTAGATCACATTTTGCCCAGGATTTTCAAAGATTGTGTTTGTATGAATTTGCCTCTGTTTTTCTTCAGAGTAAAATCATCTTGACAGAGATGAAAGGCAGGGGGAATGATGTCCATTTTTGGAATGGAGTTAGCAGCTGGGTTACAATTCACCCTTGAGGAAAAAGAAGATGAGGGTTTCATTTTGAAATGCTGATACTTATGTTAATTAAACAAAAAGAAGCGCTATGGAAATACTCATTACCTCACTGTAGGTATCTCCCTCTAGCAAATGGAATTTACAGAAGTAAAACCAAACAAGAACAGAAACAATACCTTCATAAGAAACTGCAGAAAGGGAGGCAAGTAAATGTAAGCGAACGCCAACAGTCCCAGGGACAAAAGGTGCTACAGCACACTTGTACCGGAGTATGCTGGCTTAGCCCATTATTTGTGAAGTCTTAGCAAGTATACCACTAAAAAGTGACTGAAAGAAGTTCTAAAGGATATTCCATGCATGTAATTTTCTAAAATAACTGATACAATTATGCTTCATTTGGGCTAAAGTGCCATTTATTTAAATCCAGTGGGATTTGCAATGAGACTACAGGCTTATCTAATTGATGATACTCTTGCTATTTTTACTACCCTCCTTCATAACCATTAGCATATGCCACTCTTTTTTCCCTGGTATTACGCTCTATTATTAGTTCCTTTTATGACAAGAAATCTAGGTAACCTTCTTATGCAGCTCTGAACCGATTTTGTGATCCTTTCCGATTTACTGCCTCCAAGAAAAATGACCACAGAAACTGTCAGACTCAATTAACAAGCTAATTTTGCACATTCTCTCCAAACCTCCAAAGCTATTCCTTAAGCAAAGGTTAAAAATAAACACTGGCAGAGGCCACGGTTATTATATTAGAGGTGCTTTTAACAGCCTTCACTGCCGACCTAACAATAGGAAATTAGACAGAAGCAGAAATCCCTCTTTAAGACACCGGCCATCAGCAGCCTACACGCCTGAAGCAAAATACATTATTGGCTTTGGATAATTCAGCCTTTGTTTCTGCCCCACAACGCAGCTATGACTCAAAGACCCAATTACAGGAAGTCCCTCTGGGCCAGCACAGAGATGGTTCTGATAGCAGTTGTGAAATGGAAAGCACTCTGCAGAAGAGGATATTTTTCCAGAACAAGTCTGCCATGCAGCAGGCTTGTGAGCCATGAACAAATGTTGCTCATCAGATTACATAAATTGACTTTTAAAACCCTAAATAGCATTGTACTTAAAACCAACAAATCTAGTTATCTTTTGGCAACATGCTCGGACTTAAAGCTACAGCAGACAACATAGCAGCGTGTATTTCTTGAGGTGACTACAGATTAACTCAAGCTGTTTCTTTTCAAGTGTCCCTGTTTCTTCTCAAGTGCTGAATGAATCCACATTGTAAAAATCAAAACCCATAGCCTAAGCTATAAAATTCTTGGTCATTTTAAAAGGAATTTGGGTTGCCAAGCCTGCTCACAGAATCGCATTCAACACATCCATCTCCAAGGCTTCTCAAAGCCAAGTTCCACACAACCTGGCTAGCACAGCCAAAAAGATAACATATAGGCACTACATTTTCCAGCCAGCACCAGGCACGTCAATCCTCATTATTTCACAAAAAGGTTATTTAGGATAGCGTTTGTGCAGATTACCAGGTTATCTCTGGACTCGTGCACTTAAACCCTGCGTTTCTGCTGTTTTCTTTCACTAATACATCAAGACTGAGAAAATCAATCTTACTGAAAACAGTCAGAAGACATCAAATCTCCTCTGTAGCACATGGAAATAATTTGATAGTTGGAAACTGTTTCTCCACCAAAATGACAGAAAAAAAACCTGATATTTTGTTGTTTGCATCCGTAATCAACACGCTTGCTAATGGCTGAGCGATAAAGTACAGCTCTAGGGACCGTGTCTTCCAGCTACAATGGACAAATGATCAGTGAGTCTGCTTCCCAACATCAGGAGCCTTGTCTATATAAGCAAAACCAGAGACTGCTGACAACACACATAAGGGCTGGAGCTACTGCTATCTTCTTCCCCTTCCTCCCAATATGGTTTTGGGTTTTTTTCTTCTTGAAAAAGACAGCTTTCACATTCAAGCAACATTCATATATTCAGTCCAGGTCCCTGAGGCAGATGGAAAGTGCCATGGCCTAGTCATTGAGGGGCTTAACTAAGACAGTTGCGACCCAAGAAGACATGGAGTTGAAAGAGGCTCAAGCACTGTAACAAGCTATGAAGAAAGCACTGCTCAAAGCAGTAAGCCAAAGCTGCAACATGATGAGCTAGAGAGCAGCATGCTGAGGCACTAGCAGGAAACAATCCCTGGGAACCTTGTCCAGAGTTCTCGCCCAGGGAGGGGTAGGAAAAAAAGACCAAGAGGTGATCTCTGTAGTGGTAAATAAAACTGTTCTGGGGCGGACCGGTACAGAGATACATACCATCACTAAATCCACGTGACTTTACAGAGTGGGTCATTGCATCCAAACTGCCTCCTGGGACTCGTTCCAGGATCAGCTCGACTCCAGAACTGCAATGATAGGTCTTGAGCCAAGGACCAAAGCACCAGTACCAAGGACCAGTTCAACCTTTTCACTACACAATGACCAATTTCCCGTGCCAGCACGGAGGCGTCGGCACTGCTCAATCGATTAGCACAGAGATAACCAGAGACAGGGCCAAATGGAATAATACCCTGAGGCAGAGGATGCTAATATACGTTTGGTCTGCCAAAATACATCACAGCTAGATGAAAGCAGAAGGATTCATTCCCCTTGCAAAGAGGTCCATAAAATACACTGCAACCCCTCTAAGGGGCTGACATCATCCGAATATGCAAGGCTGCTTGAAAAGTCCTAAAGCTGCCTGAAAGCCTTGGCTCCCTATTCTAATACTTTGAAGGACAAGTTTATTTGATGAGTTCTGGTCTACCCATTTTTTTCTAAGGCCAGTGAACACCCTGACATAGATAAGTTATGTCAGTCAGGCGGTAGCAAGTAAAATCATCTGGAGCTTGTCTAGAAATGCTCAAAGGGTAGGATATATGCCTGAGTCTTTTGAGAGAAAACATTACAACCATTTGCGATCTGCAAAGTGGTAAAAGCACAGATACCCTCAGCACATGGACTTAACACCATACTAGCAGAATCAATTGTTTACTTCAGACAGCATGCTGAATCCTGACCCCATATACAAATAATTCTGGAACACACATTTTAGAGCTACAAGCAACCAGAAATTTTTCAAGTTGTGCATCAGTTAACAGCTAAAGAAAGAAAGAAAAGAAAAAAAAAAAGTAGTTGAGACCTTTTCTTCTGGGAGAGCAGACTGAGAAGGAATTGAAAATTGCGAGCTACAACTTGATATAATTACAACTGCTACTTGAGGCTCTCAGCTGCTGCCCAAAATGTTCCAGAAATTTCTGAAAGCTTTTGAGACTGCTGCCAAAGCAAATGCCATACACTGCAATGCTCGAGTGGATTTCTTGGGAGAATACATATCATTACAAGTGAATTCAGAGCAGCTTGAGGTTTCTTCTTAATCTTTTCATTTAGATCTAAATTCCAAGGTACAAAAGAAAAAGCTTTTGGCACAAATTGACTGGAGAAAATATTTCTGTGCATGTATTTGAGAAAGTTTTCACCCAATTATAGTACTAAGCTATTGCAGAAAAAAAAGTTTTACTCTGACTGCCAGAGAATGGTTTTCTT
The DNA here is from genome assembly GCA_027560095.1 of Chloroceryle inda. NCBI lineage: Eukaryota > Metazoa > Chordata > Aves > Coraciiformes > Cerylidae > Chloroceryle > Chloroceryle inda. The sequence continues at coordinate 63,858 of JANHFY010027275.1, forward strand.
AGAGTAAAATAAGGCTTTGTGTTTTCTCTTCTGCTGTGCTATCAAATCACTTCAATTAACCCCACTACGTTCCCAACAGATAAAGATCTCATTACCCGGAAACCCAAGTAAGACCAAATCAGAATCGCTGCACTCAAGCCTTGTACAACCTGACAAAGTTAATGAATTAGTGCATGTCCTATGTGTAGGAGAGTCTAGGGAAGCTACCTTCCTTGAGATCCAAAGGCCATTTAATTCTGTGTTGAATTTAAGTTTTCAGGGTGATGAAATACTGATAGTTTTACTCTCAGGAAAAATGGATTTAAAGGTAAGAAAATAAATATTTATTAGCTGAACTGACACGGTAGGAAGACAAAGGAAACATTGCTACAGCCGCATTTGAGGAGACATGGATGAACAGTTTTTGAAAACATGTCCATACATAATAAGATTTTTAGTAGCTAACAGAGGAAGGCAGAGAGTGTGAGCATAATCTTTCAAATAAACTACCATTGTTCTCTTAAATATGACACTATATTTATCCGGGGATAATCAACTCCTTAATCTTTGGCACTTGAGTTTAACTCAAGATACAGTCATTATTTCATTAATAGAAAACAAGCATGTTGCAATGTACAATTATTAAAATGCTTTTAGTCCCAAGCACACACAGGGAAAAACATGAGCTGCACTTATGGGGGAAAAAAAACCAACAACCAACCACATTTCCAGCTCTCTCACATACATAGAAGTGTCAGGCATCTCAGTCAAGCTGTATTAACTACAGCAGAGCTACACAGATGACAACAGTTGTGGGTCTGGCCTAACATCTTAAGGATATAATACTAAAAAGAGAAGACATGAAACTAAAATTCTATTACTAGGAGTTTACATGCTGCTACATGTGTGCTTGCAAGTATAAAATAGTAGTCTTTTTATATTTGATGAAAGGTAGCACAGTACTCAGCTTCCACACATATCCCCAAACAAGCTCACTGGCAATTGGTTAATCCAAGCTTCTGAAATTTTGCCAAGAAGTAAATCTTGCCCTGATATAATACCTCGTACCTCATCCGTCTTGCTATGACCATAGCTCTGGATTGCTAAATAGTAGTGAGAAGTGCTTTGCAATTTGGAAACCCTGCAGCATTTGTAAAAAAGCAAATAAAAGTTTTAAGTTAAGGTTTTGTAGCATATGGTTCCTGTTTACAGTTCTTCAGCCCTCCTGGACCCATTTACAAGAGTCATAATGAGGTTAAAATGTTTAAGCAGAAAACAAATAAGCATTGCCCAGACAGGCACTGTTCTGCTCTGTTTTACTCTCGGGTTTCTCTTTCTTTCAAACCCTAACCTGACACAGGGAATTGCACACTTTTATGATGACACCAGGGAAATTCACGATCTGTAAACCATACAAAACCAAATGTAGCCACTGCTCATTCACGTAATTTCTACAAGCTTCTCAAAGGCTGGCTGAAAAGGAAAGACGGGTCTTCACCGGGACACGACTCCAAGGAACCAAGGGGACAGTTCTACTTTTACAGCAGCGCTGATTACTGCAAAGCACAAGAGACGTTCTAGCACAGCACAACTCCTGCGCTCACAGGAGTTCCACAGCACAAGCTGTTCACCAACACCTTCTCACAACACCTGGGCAATAGTGCAAGGACTTTTTTAAGAGAGACTTTTAACACCCAGAAAAACACCTTCCTTCCGGTAGCTGGAAGGAAGATTTGGGGTGAGGAAATACAGCTTTAGCTGGCCTATGAGAGGACCTGCCGAAAAACAGTCTGGAATCCTGCCCATGGCTTCATCAAATAAGTGAAAACTAGAAGTCCTAGACTTTTTATGTCTGTATTTTCCCTTAACCTTTCTTAGAGATAAGCTTGTTATTTTACAGGTGGTTTGAGCTAGAAAGTTTCCCACTAGATATCTATGTATCTTCGAAACTCTCTTTCAAGTTGAAAAATCACCTAAATCAACGATGTAATTTGAAAGCAAAGCCTAATTTCTTACCTCTTGCTGCTGTACTGTGTGCAGTTTGTGATTTGTAAAATACTTTTGAAAACTGTATCAACTACAGGTTAAATTATTTTGCTTACTTTCAATATGTCATTAATTATGAGAAAAATATTAAGGATTTGTGAAGTTTCCAAGTAATTTAGTAAAGATTGTCCTGTGAAGAGCTTTTGAAATAAGCCTCTTACTCACTTTTCATAAATGCTTAAGTATTTTAGTAATGCACTGTGTTTTTTCTGTGTATTCTGAATTAAGTTCAACTTTCAAAACAGAAGTAAATACGAAGCCTTATTGAATATTCAGAAAATAGAGAGAGAGGAAAAAAAAAAAGACATTTTTAATGGTGAAATAATTAATTTTCTTAAGCAAGCAACACCACAAGTGACATTGCAAAGTCATCTCCATTAATGCATTTAGTTACAGGAGAGTTAAGGCCACAGAAATTTGCAAGCATTTTATTTATAAAACATGCTATACATCTCAAAGTGAACAGCTACAACGGATCTGCATTTCAATTGGAGTTCCTAACATAATTCAAGTGGTGAACCTTGACCCTTGAGTGTGAGCATTGCTTCAGAAAGCAGTTCATCAGGTCATAAATAATTGGAAGGACATTTAAACCTATGCGGAATAATATTAATTACATTCCTTAGAGAAGTACTGTTGCAGATGTTAATATCAGCGGAGCACCTACAAAGCACTCTTAATATTTTGAAGGAAATGAAACAAAACCCCACCAGTTCCAGCATGTACTGTTTGTATTACTTAAACCAGGGCAATGACAGAATATGGCCTGAAATCAGATATGGACTGAAAGCCCCCCAAATTCCAGAGCCTTCCCAAGTTTTGTTAATATGCCTCAGAAATTATGAGCGAAGTACACACCTGGATTTTAATATTGCCGTGACACCAAATGTCAAGAAGCAAGAACACCCAAATTTGTTTCCATGGTCCATCTCTAGCTTTCAGTCATCCCTCCAGGTGGTTACACTACAGAAAGGGCTGGTTCAGTTTTGCACTTCAGGACAAGTGGAGTTGTGCAATATTCCTTCTCCCCTATCTTTTGATTAAATCACACCTTGCACAATTAAAAAAGCACAAGGGTAAGATCTCTTGAACTGTACAGCATAATCAGATCCACAAATTAAGCTTTACCAATCTAAACAAACAGAAAAGAATATTATCATCCAACGGCTCCTAATAATTTCATACATTCAGATATTTTAAGGTGGTGTGGTGACTGCTTAGAGTATTTGCCTACAGCTAACACTTTATAACGCAGGCCACCATGTCAGCAGCATAAATATTTCAGAGGGCAACATCTATAGCTCTGTGTGTTTTCTCCCTCAAGATTAATCTTTGTGCATGTCCGATTTGAACAGATTCAGTCATTTCCAAGACGGCAGTTAGAGAAAGGGACAAAAGCTTTCCTCGAATGGGGTTGTGTGTGTTTAAAACAAAATGGTGAGGGGGCTTCAGGGAGGGGAAATACTGTCAGAACAATCACTTTTTACAATAGTCGACAACCAGATAATTATTACTCTGAGGTACATTACAAGAGTATGAAATGTCCTCCAGTATGCTTCTAACACAGTATCATGAAAAGCATTCTTAGCAATGCTACGTTTTGTTACATTTTTTTCTTGAAAAAATCTGGATTATTTAATTTTCAATAGTTTATCGCACAAGAAAAAAAAACCAACATACCAGCTCTAGGAAATCCAACAACAGCTATCACTAAAACTACATTTAAACTACTCATTTACATTGAGCCCCCACAGATTTAAAAAAAGAAAAAAAAAAATCCCATAATAAAACACGAACAAAGAAAGACAAGACAGCATACACTGCAAATATTTGTGGTAATGTGTCTCTGAAGTTGCCACATTGCAAACCAATTTTACTGTAAGATTAAAATGTAAACCCACAAGCAGAATTTTTATCTGAAACTTACAGAAGATATGATTGCAGCAGCCTCAAGCGTTCCAGAAAGAAAACCACACGACTGCCCGAAAGAGAGAAAATGGAGGGGAGCTGCTCTGGTCCCTGGCTTTACCTCATCACTTACCAGCAGGTGAGATCCATCTCTAACTCTCAAGCCTCATTAAGGGGTAAACCTCTCCACTTGTACACAACTGGTGACTAGAGATCTGGTACAGATTTACTGCGTTCAGAGGCTCTTGAACAACTCCCACCCTTTTCATAACAAATCTAGCACTCTACTTAGCACAGGTAGTAAGGAATTACTCCTAAATATTGGCAGTTTGCTGAAAGTTCATTTATCAGCAAGCCATCTGGGCTTGCTTTAAATTATGAAAGTTAACTGCATATATATTATTAAACCACTAAAAGGTCACTTATCCTTGTTAAACACTTAAAGCATATCAATAACAGTTACATATAATATGCTTTACACAAGCCTATTGTCACCTACAATATAGACTGAACCCCACCTTCCTTAAACTTCTTCCATCTGTCCCATACAGTAGGAAATGCACAGAGACTGGCCTAGCTCTCAGCACCTAAAGAATCAGCAAATTCCAAAGGGCATCTCCCACTGTTTCTGTTTACCCTCTTCTTGCCCTTTTCGCAGCAGTCTTACCATCACATACAGCTACATCTTGTGTGTAATCTTGGGGCTAAAAAGTCAAGGTTGACAAGTCCAATAAAGCTGTCCCAAAAAAAGCTAAAAATAAAAGCAGACCCCAGACACGTGAGGAAAGGCTGGAAAGCTTCTGTATTACATTAGTTGCAGACACCACCGTTGCTTATATCAGCTCTGTTGCATCCCTTCCTATCACAAAAGGAACTAATTATGATCACTACTGTAACATCATTAGTCAGGCTCTGATGGCAGGGATCTGTAAATCCCAGGCATATAAAAGAAGAAAATCAACTGGAGACCAGAGCCTGCTAAGTTAAAGAGCAGGGGAAAAAGCAAACACAATAAAGCTTTGGCACTTGAGACATCCTGAGGATATCAATGTATGTATTTTTTAACCAACACTTCTCTAAACAAAAACTTAGCAGAAAATTCCAGGAGAGGGTTCTTATAAACGAAGAGCCGTGTGTTAAGAAATATCATCTTACTCCATGAACTTGCTGAAGAGACTGAAACAAGTTGGGGCTGCCATGGTACACCAAGCAGCAGTCACCTGTAGGCAGAATGCTCCATTGGGAGGTGGCTGCTCACTGGGCAAGCAGCTGTTCTCACCTTTGCACAGCACATGGGAGGGGACAAAACCCTCTCTCCAGTTCCCTGCTGCTAAAAAGGGTCAGGGATTAAATAATATGAACCATCAGCCACCCCAGATAGGCAGCAGCATGGGGTCAAAGAACTCATTTCTTGTAAACTGTATCACTGCCATTTCCAAAAGCAGGCAATTACAGTAAAACCTGCAAAACCACGGTGGTAGCTTCAAGAATGTTTGCTACCGGAAGTTTTAATCACCTTCACAGACCAAACACAAGGAACTAAGGGAGAAAAAAGCAAACTGAGTAAGACCTGGCAAAGGCCCGTCTTCAAGAAGTGCTTCCTCCAAGTCTCTGCCTCGGAGGAGAGAGACAGGACTACCTTTCTAACATATCAGGACTGTCACCACAAGACATTGAAGAATGATGAAACCAAGCAAGGACAATGTGCCAGCCTCCCAAGCAGTTCTATGGAGGAATCCAGTGTCCCTAACATGTTCTGGGACGAGGCCAAACACACTCCTGAATTGCCTTTCATCTCCTCCCAGCCCTTCAAATGCCATCTGAGAATCAGATTCAGCCTCGGCAGCACCACGTCTCCACAACACCCATAAATTGCCGCACTTGCTAATGAATATGGTGCCCTACCAGACGACAGATACAAAGCACGACTCAGATGCACATGAACGGCTGCAGCTGGTACAACCGAAGTACTTAATTGCATTAAGGATCAATATGTAGAACAGTGGAAGGAAAATAATTTTAATCCAGCATCCAAAAAAAAAAAAAAACCCCAAAAACCACCACATTAAAAAACTTCACCAAAAATATACCCTCCCAGAAAGTGAGCCGTTTTTATTACACTGCACAAAACTCTATGAAGGCCCAGAGAGGTTAGGGGTTAAAACGTTAAATAAGGAGCTCACATCCTAACAACCATTCATTAAAACTTACCACGCTCTCTTGAAACTGAGGACTGAGTAAGCAAACCTCATCTTACAGATAGTACTCTGCAAAATGTGATTAAATTGTCCAGCATTAAGGTCCACAGAAGCTTTACTTCATCAGTTAAAAAGGGAATGATGTTACTCAGAATGACCAAATACCTGTTCACATTTTTCACTGCACGTTATGAAACCAATTTTGTCAGTTTGTTTCACAAAAAATATAGTGAAACTTTACACCATGTTTTCTAAGTTCTCCACAGACAGCAATGAAGGAGCCACTGGCATGGGCTTCCCTGCATATCCGCCTACCGCTGCCAAAGGAATTCCCAACAAATCTTTAGTTCGGGGAACTCAATTTGCTGGAGAGGACTATCTAACAGAAACATGCTGATCATCCAAAGACATACAAAACACGTAGCCAGTGACTGCTTGAAAGACTTAAGATTATTAAAGTTTGACAAAATAACTCACGGCTCCCCAGTATTTGCCTCTACTTCCCCAAAACTGCTCTCAAGGACTTGATTCCCACTTTCATGGAAATTTACCACTGAACTTGTTGCATTAAGCAGCCAAGAAGATAAACCTCAACAGTGTGGGGGGGTTCTGCTATTTTTGCAAGTTAAAGGTTAATGAATAGCTTCGGCATAAAGCACGGGCCAGCTGCTTTGTGATATCATTCACTCAACGCTTTGGCACAACGAAATACACTTTTCTGATCCAACTTACTGTGCAATTGCTGACAGATAAAAATTTACAACTGAAATATTTTTACTCATAAAAAAATTATTAGTACTTCTATCAGAGTATTTCTGCGTATATACTTCAGTCCATATGGTTATAACGTGAAATTCCTTTTCAGTACATACAATTAGTCAAAGAGATCTCATTTTATCCCAAAAAAATGAAATGAATCATTCTAGATTCTGCCCAGCTGACAGTCAGTTTCATGTTCTGACCAGTAAAGCTCTGTGGTTTGGCATGGCTTAGTTTCTTTAGTAAAGAAGGACTCCAGAGATGATCTTGCATCACTTAACTCTAGACTACAAGATCTTAATGCTAAATACCCACACACACAATGTGTAGTATCCCAGTTTACTAAATAAAGGGTAACACTATGTAAAGCACTGCAAAGCAAACCCAGGGTTCAGAAGTTATTTTACAATTATGTCACAGAACAAACCAAATGTTGCAAAGTACATCTTCTGGGTTTAACAACACCTATTACCTAGAAGCACCATCTGCTACTACCTGGAAGTACCAACTATCCATTTTTCACCTAGCTGTTCCCATACCGACCCTGATACTCTCTGATGCAACATGGGAATACTTTGCACATGAGGCTTCTGTAACCACAGAAGCTTTGGCAGGCTCCACAGCCTTGGACTGCATTGCCACACTGGACTGTCTTATTGTTTCACCCTTTGAAATTTGATTATGCTTAAATGTAGGCCATTTTAGATAACCAGAAGCATTTAAGAGACATAAGGCTGTGAGATTCAACACAAACCTCCCAGAAACCTGAACCTGTCTGAATCAGCAGGGCAAATCCAGAATCCAGGCAGGAACTATTCCATTAGCAGCCATGGTGGGTGGGAACTTACTATATTACAGGACTCTACCTATCACCTAACTTGAAAACACGGGGCAAAATACTTCCTATTTACTTAACAGAGCAATACAAGTATTTGTTGGATAATAAAAATTACCATTTCTTTACCACATGTGATTTTGCAAAAGTGCCGGAGCCCTGGGAAGCTCTGAGCACCCCTTTGACAGTGAGGAGCCTGCTGTTGAACTGGCACTTGGAACCTCACAAACTCAGAGCAGGCACCATTTAGCTTGTAAAAACCAATATTTTCTGCTGGCTTCGCATTAGAAGCATAGGGATCAGCAGGAGTGCAACAGGAGATCCTGGAGGCCAAGCTTCTCTGAAGCCACTGCTGCACATTCAAGCTGCATTCCCTTGATGGGGCAAAATCTGCTAGTGCTCCAGTTATCTCTGCTGCTGCTCCAACCCTTTTACCTCTGCTTTCCATATTTCTGCAGGCTAAATATCCACATTTCTCAGGCAGACCATTTTCAATACTCCCATGTGCACTGTAAACAGAAATGGACAGCTGCAGTATCATTATTAATTTTCCTGTTTTCTTTAAAGTCACCGTGATCCATTTGCATTTGGTTTCTCAGGAAAATTAAAGAAGGCCTTAAAAAGGAGCTCCAAAACCTAATGCACCACAATGGGCATGTGGGAGGGTTGGCGGGAAAAATAAAGGTGGAGTAAAGAGGGGGCTCAATTGCTTCCTGTGGTTAAGATGTTAAAATCCGTTCCAGAAGAGTCTGGCTTGATACTGTGGGTTTCGCTGGAATCTTATTTATGAACATCGGAAATAAACTTGCATGTGTGCCCCACTTTCGGTAGAAAGCACATGTTAAACAGATGGAACTCGGTTATATTTCCATCAAATACAATTGAAGACTCGTATTGAAGATGCTGCCAGATGCCACAAAAACTAAACAGTTTCCAGAAGAACAGAATCTGCTGTTGCAGTGACAGCACTTTCCAACAAAATAACAGTCTATGCTAACAAACTGAAGGAATTTGTCTTATCCACAGAGATATTTCTCTTACTCAAGTAATTTATAACTGCTTTTTACCATCATACATCCATTTATTCCAGCTAATTTAGGGCAGATACATTAATAATTGAGTATAAACTAAGCCAGAATTAAGGCTTTTTTTAAACCCTTCCACAGATTTCTTTCTTTAAAGAACAGCCAGAAACAGAATAACTCAAACTTGGGTAGTCTGACATTCCCGCTGACTCCACCGTATCCTATACCTGTTATCTGGGCACATGCCAGCCAGTGTTACTGTCAGTGTCAGGTATTTAAAGTCTAGCCTTACAACTCAATAAACACCTTAACCCTGGCCTCTTTAATTTCTCATTCTTATTCTCATTAGTGATTCCTTATAGGATGCAAATTTCTTATAAAGTACAAATAGAATAACATCAACTCCCACCGAAAGAAGCTGGGGAAAACCGAGGTTACTCCTTAATTATAAATGTTTCATGTAATAAAATGCAGTGAGATATTCAAGAGACCTGTGAAATACAGACAGTAAAAATGAACTTTTTCTATGGCAGAAATATAAGCCCACGGTAGCAAATCATATTACTGCAGAGAAAAGCCTACTCCTTGTGGAAAGAAATAAAGTACTTTCTTCTGTGTTCCTGCGTAGCCATACATAGGTTATCTTGTCCAGTCACTGCTGTCCTAGGCAGTGCTTAGGTAGGGAATAAGCCTGACTTAAGGAACCGGGCCTGCAACAAGGGAGGCCCTGCTGACAGCATCCTCTGAAGCAAAGCACCCCTGTCTGCTAGAACCCAGCTTTCCAAACATGCTGTAAACGCTGCTTCCCTCAGGTTTTTGACAGAGAGGGCAACAGATGGAGGATACAACTGAAGACAAGAATATAACACCATGAGACGAGGAAGAGTCCTTTACTATTCTAATGGTCAGATATTATTACAGCTATTGGGATTAGCTTTTTATTGCACATGTTGTAACTGTATTCTATTCTACTACTATTTAAGACTGTGAAAGCATCTGGACTGAGGCAGATAAGTGAACCTTTATAAGCAAATGAAACAGCGCAGGAATTCATTATTTATTACATAACCCTACTGAGTCGTCTGAGTATTGGCCGAGTGCTGAAGGACCCTGACAGTCTCCACGCTTCCTCTCTGCAAATAAAACCCACTGACAAGTTAGCAATGGTCAAGGGTATCGCGCCGCACTGCCACACTAGGAACACATATGCCTCGAAGGTGCGCATCAAAGCCTGGGACACGGGTACGGTTGGAATTGCTTATCAAAGAAATGAAGAGGTGACAAAATCGTAAGTACCTTCATGTGGAGAAGAAAAAAAAAAAAAAAGGATATGACCAAGCTCATTAATTTAGCAGGGAAGGATGTAGCCAAAACCAATGGCTAGCAGCTGAAGCTAGACAAAGCCAACAGAGTTTCAACACGACAGCACATCTCACCAAAGCCACTCCAGTCACTTCCATTTATTTAGACATGGTTATTTTAATAGAGTATATTTAGACACATTTTTTAAAGGGTAAATCAATGTGTTCTCACTGAAAAAATAAAATTTTCTACTATGAAGGATAGGGTTCAAATACACCAAGACAGCAAATGGCTAACCCTCAGAAGATACAGAGTATTTTTCACCAAAAGAGAAAAGAATTCCTGAACTTATCAAGGAGAAATAAATTCAACTTCTCCAGGATTAATGAAAATGTCTTCCATTGCAGACTTCATACTGCATTTGGTACAACAATAATTGAACCTCTTTGTGAAAGACAATTATCACACAACAGCACTGATATTAAATGACAAATTACCCAGGCTGATGAATGAGGAAGTATTATTTTCACTTAGGCAGGCATGAATCCAAGTGTCTCTTTGTCAGCCTTTAAAATACTAGCACCCTCCAGGCTGTAAATGCAACAGAAAACTTTAAAAAGCGCCGTGCGGAATCACTGACAAAGCAGAAAACATTCCTAATGCAACAACAGGTGAATGTTGAAAATCCATGTGTCCAAACATCCCTCAGTCCTACAGCCTGTCTATAAACCAGTTCTCCTTTACTCTGCTAGAGTGACATATTGAGTTCTCTGTAGAACCTGAGAGAAAGAAATCATGTATCAAGTCTAATCAAAACAACAAGTTTATGGACAGGAGGTCCATATGAAAATAAACCTGTTTATTTTGTCACTGTTTTATTTATAATTCTAGCTGACATATTTCAGAAAAAAAAGAAAAGGCTTTCTTAATATATTTTCAGTGAGACTTTTTTCCATGCAGAAAGCATGGAAAAAGACCTATTATTTCTCTCATGATTTCTATTTTTTACCTACTTGTTTTCTCCTAGTAAAATAATGGGAAAAAAAAGTTAAAAAGGCAAAGTAACATTGTACGGAGATTTATTTTTCACTTTCTAAAAATAACTTTTCAGCTTTAAGCACTGGCTGGACTTTTGAAAGCTAAATGAATACATCCCCCCATGGCACTTGCAGCACAACAAAGCAGACTGCTATTCAAAAAGTAAGACTCCTGTGGCAAAGTCCTGAAGGAAAAGCAGTCACCTGGAGTAATCTGAACAGTACATTGGGAAACTCCCACAAACACAGCATGAGGAGTTGAGGAAGTACCTTTTTCCCTATGTGCGAGGGTAATAATTCAAATCCAAACCACTGGCACCTGGAAACACTTGAAGATTTTTTGCAAAATCTAAGGTGTTGTTTACGTAGATGGCTAATTCAGAATCTGGGAGAGATTCTATCACAACCGGAAAGCAGATGATCCAGTCATCTGCTCAAACCCCTTTGTGTTCTGGAAAAGCAAGCTATTTTCTAAGAGCACAAGTATAGCACAGCGTATACCTTCGCAGATGTCATTCTGTCAGCAGTGTGCCCTTGTGGCCAAGAAGGCCAATGGCATCCTGGGGTGCATTAGAAGGGGGGTGGCGAGTAGGAAAAGAAAGGAGGCCGCATCTGGAATTTTTTGTCCAGTTTTGGACCCCTCAGTTCAAGAAGGACAGGCAACTGCTTGAGAGCCACAAAGATGATTAAGGGAGTAAAACATCTCCCTGCTGAGGAAAGGCTGAGGCTCTCTCTAGCTTGGAGGAGACTGAGGGGTGACCTCATCAATGGTTATAAAAAAAAGGGCGAGTGTCAGGAGGATGGAACCAGGCTCTTCTCAGTCTCAGCTAATGATAGGACAAGAGACAACGGGTGCAAGCTGGAACATAGGAGGCTCCACATAAATATGAGAAAAAACTTCTCAACGGTGATGGTAACAGAGCACTGGAACGGGCTGCCAAGGGAAGTTGTGGGGTCTCCTTCTCTGGAGACATTCAAAACCAGCCTGGACGTGTTCCTCTGTGACCTGGTCTAGGTAATCCTGCTCCAGCAGGGGGATTGGACTAGATGGTCTTTGGAGGTCCCTTCCAACCCTAACCTTCCGTGATTCTTTGATTCTGTGTGATTAAAGCCAAACTTGGAAAAAGCACACGCAACATCTTATTTTAGCTTCGTATAAAACTTGTCTTATGTTATAGCCTGCTTAGAAAAACCAGGCCAAAACCAGTAACAAAAATGCTTTAAACAAGGTATCAGGTGTTACAGTCATGAAATAAGAATTCTTAGTAGAGAGGGACTGTGACTTTTGATCAGAGCTGAAACCGATTAAAAGCAAATGCTAGAATGTGAATAAAAATTTAATATTATTTCATTGCCTTGAAGCTTCTTTGAAGGAAAGAGTGAAATCTCTGATTAAGTGAAGCCATTTGGGGGATTATAGTGCAACACTTAGTGGCTATAGTTACATACCCTATAGTGTATCTATCCAGTTTTGGAGATTTGCCACAACAGATTCAAATCCAAACCACCTGGCTATAAAGTGCAAATACAAACCTCTTGGAATTCAAATATCGAATCTTTGTCTCCTATTAAATAGAAAAATAAATGATTAAGGAACGTGCGACTGCAGTTGTGTCTCTTATTATTATTCTGCAGTCTTTGGATAAAAGATTTCATTTTCTGACTTTTTTCAGGCAGCATGATCAGTAACTTGTCACTTTCCACAATGTGAGATAGTGGAAAAATGAGAAAGGGACATTTGAGAGATAAGTTAAAACCAGAAATTAGTCAAGAGTTCACAGACTCAGAATATCATCAGTGAGCCTGTGCAACACTGGTCTCTCACGCTTAACAAATTGAAATCTTGCACATACAGAATATTTCATGGCTACCTATCGTATCTCCTTCTTAGTAACACAGGTGACTGAGGGCCAGGAGGCCACAGTGGGACAGGACATCTGCTGGCACTCGAGCAGTGTGGGCATATTGGTACCTGCTCATGCCACCAACAGTAACTGTCAAACACTGGAAGGAATTCCCAGTTTAGTCACTAGGAGAGTCAGCTCCTAGTGCATCTCATGATCAACTCAATCCCCAAATGAAGCTCCAATTTCCCCCAGACTCATCTCGCTAAATCTTGATGTCTGCCTTGCAAACAGCATCTTCCTCAACTTTTCTCTCAATCACTTTTGCCAAAGGAAAACTAAAAGAGATAAAAACCCCAGGTCTCAAAACTGTACCTCACTACTTTTCTTTATGGCTTCAATGTATTAATTTGTACTTAATAAGGGCTTTTTGATTCTCAAATAATTTCAAAAGCTTTGTTATAAAGAAAAGGCAGCTTCTAGAAAAAAAAAAAATCCTTAAATTATTAAATCTTTAAGTCAAGAGGTAGAACTTTTTCAGAGAGCTTTGATTCCACATCACACGCTCTTCTCACACAGATGGAGTTATCAAGCTTAACCAGTTTGTCGTGATAAACTGAGCACCAGTTTCAGAGTGACAGTTGTAATGAAGCATTGCAGGTATGCAGTCCCTCACTACTGCCCTAGGACACCAAAAGCTAAAGAAGCCACACTTGGCCCAAATTCAGCAAATGCAGCTGATGAAATCTGCCATCGCAAGCAACTGTGACAGGTCAGGGAGTACCGTCTCTGTCAAAGAAGCAGAGGCAAGAACCATTTCCACAGCAGCTAAAACAGTGAAAAAAACAGTTCAGAAGAATTAATGAAGTGAACAAGATATTTGAACAAGCAGGAGCTGCCAGATGTTTATATCTTCTTCAGTCGTTCCCTTCACTCTATCAGCTACTTGAGCTTCAAACAGAACAATTAAAATGCATCTGAGAAGCCTTACAGAAATCTGGTGCCCCACACAATTATCTCCACAGCAAAACTTGGGGCTAATGTGTTGCAATATGTTATTCCAACAGTAAACACTTCCTTTCCTATGACAGAAGATAATCCAGGAATTTAATTTGTGAGCTCCCAGGTGGCTGTCTTCCACGTTACACATGCCTGAGGGCAATGAATCCTTTTATACTTTTTGCACCCTCGGGTGAATGTTCCAGACATGTTCCAAGAGGAGCTCCCCTTCATGTAACCACATCACACAATAATGAACAAGAATTCTTCCTGAAGCCAAGCTAAGATTATATGAAGTTACCTAAATACACTATTGTTTCAGTATTTTACATGCATTTCAATTTCTTCTGTTTGAAAAAAATTAAATGGGTAAATTCCACAGTCTGCTCCTAGGAAAAGGATGGTACTGCAAACAGCAGCACTTCAAAACCACAGCAAGAGCCAACACTGGGTACTGGAGAGGAGACTTCTTAGTGGAACCAAGTGTTTTGATCCACAAAGGCATTTTTGATGCTAGCATCATTTGTGGTACTGTAATAAGCCCAGGTTTCATCTAACACCACAAGTGCAAAGGATGTTCTTCAGTTGATAACCTGGCTATCACCTAGCTTTTAAGAAAATCATCATGTCCAGCCTGGCCAAAAGGTTTTGATATAGGTACAAAAAGATTCAAAAATGAAACAGCCGCTTAAGCAATAAAGTATACTCACGTGCAGAGGAGCATTCTCACAAGAGATCAAAATCATTAAGATTCAGATCGTTACATTTCCATGCACTTCACTACCCTCATTCTTGCCAATGGCCTAACACCCCCAAAAATGGCATCAACAGGCCGCTACGCTGGGCTGCCGCCCCCCCCCTCGCCACAGCTCTCCCCTTTGTGCACCACTCCCCCAC
>JANHFY010027279.1:0-18816 GCA_027560095.1 Chloroceryle inda
CCCGCTTCCTCATCGGCCCGTTGGGGGAGGCGGGAGGTTCGCCCGCACCGCCCGATCCCTTCGGGAAGAGGGGGAAGGGGGAGGAAAAAGTGCAGCGTGGATCTGTCTTGATGGGTTTAGGCGTAAATGATCAAACTTTAGCTATCGTTTAACTGTTTATGGAGGGAATTAGTGGAATCTTAACAAAAAAAATGAAGCCAGAAGGAGCTGAGAGCAATTCCATAGGTTTCTGCGGTCCAGAAGCATTCATAAGTAATTGTCAATTGGAATTTCAAAGCTAACTCACAGAATTTGGTGGGAAACTATAAACCTGATCCTGTGTTCTGTTTGCTCACCGGAAGGTGCAGTGGAAAGCCTGTCCTTGTTGACTAATGTTTCTCGTGATGTGAGCTGCATAAGATACTTTCTTTAAAAATCGAGTTTGGAAGTAAACTGAGGTTAATTGTACAGAGGGCAACCAAGAGGAACGCTTTTATCTGACCTCTAAAAATAAATGTAACAAGGTGCCTGCAGATCTGAAACTGGTATTTACTCGAGGTGTCCAGTTGTAATGGACAAAAGCATGGTTGCTTTCTAAGAAGAGTATTTCATTTGTTAGTCAGGGAGGATTATTTTATGGTGGAAAAGTCTGTCTTTCTTCTATTTCTTCCTTCCTTTATTCCTTTGGAAGGCCATGTCGTGTTTTGTGCTTTGGGTTTGTTGTGGGTTGTTTTGGTTTGTTGTGGTTTGTTTTTTATTTTATTTTTTTTAAAAATCTACTGTATATACAGATCACAAACCCTGAACAAAGAAGAATTACAAACCCAGCTGAGATAAACATGTCAGAATTACTGTTAAGAGGCTGATGCCCAGAGTGTTTAATGGCTTGAAAAGATGATCAAGCATTTATGCAGCTACCCTTCAAAAATTATCATTGAGCCAATGATAATCCAGTTATAATAATGAGTACTGAGTCAATTAAGCTTAACATGCAGAGAAACTACTTTTTCATATTAAATAACTCAGCCTCTTCCATCTTTAAAAAAAACCAAACACCAAAAAAAACCCAGAATTATGAGACCAACAATTTCACAGAAAAGCGGTAATGTTGAGGTTAGAAGGTAGAAGAGGTATAAAAAGCTGTGTCCAGCACAGCATAGCTAACTCGGAGGGCATAATCCCATCAGGATCTGAAGTTCTCCTTTGAGATGCTGCAAATCCCCGTGCTCTCATAGCTTTACAGTGTGAGGTAATTTTTAGAATCCAAAATCCAGCTGTGCTATCTTGGAAATGGCTGTAGGAGACAGAGCTCTGCACACCGTCTTTTCTGCACACAACTGATAGCTACTTAACAATTGCCTGGCCCCTTTTTCTTTTTTTTTTTTTTTTCTTGCAACCTCTTCAAAATGGGTTTTGTATCTAGCAGAAGTATCTTGCACATTTTTCTCAACTGTTCCTGAAGCTACAGCTCTCTCTAGCACTTGTTTAGAGCAACCCTAAAGATTCACTCATCTCCACATACAATCTGGTAAAAGAGTAGTGGTTAGCCTTGTTTATTCTTGGATTCCACTCGTAATTACATCATCCGTAAGGAAATTTGCAGACAGTTAAGGTCTGTATAATCCAGTTCAGCATCACTAAAGCCAGGAGGATGTGGGACCTGATATAGCTGCAGTGGTGGTGTAAAAATGAACAAATTGCTAGGTAGTGTAGTGTCTTCCTTGTTGCATCGTATGCAACGCGCACCAAAGGTTGCTGCTGTAAAGGCTCCAGCTGTACCAGTGAGCCCATCCTTTGCATAGCCAAAGGCCATCTGATTTGTCAAAAAGTATCAGTTCCTGTATGTGAAACAACCAGCTAAATGCTTGGGTCACAAGCTCTGTCTGTAGGCTTAGCAGCTCACAAGTCCCCTGACTACTTAGAGGGAAAACAAACCTAATTTTATCTGGAAGTTATTTTAGATTGGTAAATGTGGAATGTGTACATTTTCAATTGCCTAAAAATAAATAAAAAATTGAGGGAAGCCTAGCCACTGAAACCCCTAACCTTGAAAAGTCTTATTCTCCCTTCTGCAAAAATGCATTGCCTTTGAAAATCCTTATATCCTGATTTAAACTCCGATGGCAGAATCACTTGGATTTAACTAGACCACCAGTGTCTGAAAAATAATACTCTAAGCGATCAAGTCTGAGGAGTGCTTAGAAGGGATCACTCGGTGA
Organism: Chloroceryle inda; assembly: GCA_027560095.1. Lineage (NCBI taxonomy): Eukaryota > Metazoa > Chordata > Aves > Coraciiformes > Cerylidae > Chloroceryle > Chloroceryle inda. Next base: position 2,199 of record JANHFY010027279.1, read on the forward strand.
TGCTGTGAGAAACTGACGTGTTTCTTTTTGGCCATGACATCCTTCCCCAGTTGTGTACATTCTGGCACTGGGTTGTTTTTTCTAGACCTAGAGGTACAGGGCATTTGATGGTGTGACGAACTGTAACCCAAGGAAGCTCTCAAAGTCCACAGTCTTGAAGAGCAGTAACCATCAAGAGCACAAGAGAACAAATGAAACCTCTGTTCAGTTTGCTCAGAGGTTTGTATGGGGGGGTTGTACAATGAAAGGTTGTGGGGAGGTTTGACAGGTGCAAATGTCACAGAGAAAGCTGACTTGTCTGGCTTTGAGAGATGCAAAGGAAAGGATCTTCATCAATTTCAGTATTACAGGTGAAAAAAAAAATCCTGCTTGAGAAGACAATTTGAAGATAATTCTGACCAACAGAGCCTTAAAGGACCCTTTTATCTCATTACTGCCTCCAGAGGCACTACAAATTATCCTTTCCAGTAACCTCCGAGTAGCTGTTACCTGATTATTTCTTTTGGGGTCAGAGAACCAGCCTTTACTTTTTATCTAATATCTCTTACAGAGTGGACAATTCAGATGTTCACATCTCTCTTTTTTGAGAAGTGTGTCTGGTTTATTGCACTTGTCAGGCAACTCTTTGGGGTACTGTGCCCAATGGGCTTGTCTACTAAGTCTGTTAAGAAAAATACCCCAATCATAAGATTATCTCTACACGGTTATACACCTGTCTATATTACATCTATTTTAAGAGCTGTGGATTCAAGCCAGAAGAAAAAGTGCACCTTTCTTTGAGCTATGTTAAACTTTCTTCTGCTGAAAGTTTCTCTAACGTATATTGAAAAATTTAAGACAAGTCCCTGCAACTCTGCAAATAGGGCAGACAGTCACAACTTTGGTTTGCTTGACTATAAATTGTTGAAACAATGCAACTTAAAAACAATACAGTAGTACTGTATGACACTGTCAATATCATTTATAGCACAATTTTACACAAAGGCAGAAGTATCATAAAGAAAGAAGCAAGTCCTATCAGGTGCCCTAAAATGCCTTATGTCATAAATAAGTCAGATTTCTTAGAGGAAAGCAATAAAGTTCCAGCAGATTCGATTTTTCCCACTAAATAATCACCCTGACCTTTTTCACTAACTTCACGGTAACAGTTCTTGGAGAAGCAAGCAGAGACAGTGAGGGGTTCAGATGGCACATGCATGTCTCAAGCATGAAGAGGATGCAGAAGAGCACTGATGGAGCTAACGCACAGAAGACAAGGTGGAGTATAAAGCAGTGCATGTTGTAGGGAGACAAGAAAAGGCTACTAATGAAAGCCAATGGGCTGGAGGGAGACACTGACAAAATATTGGATGAAGGAGAAATTAATTGAACATTTGGAGATTTTAAAGGTCCCTTGCTAAACAAATATACCAGAAAGATACACAGAAAAACCTCCAAACTGCTTCTTTAACTTAGGGAATCGTTTTAACCATCGTCGTCATGTAGAAGTTTATAAATTAATTAGTGGAATAACACTGACCGTGAATTTGCCCCTGGAAGAGGTATTATTAAGCTATTTCCTTCAGAATTCCTAGTTCCTAGGGGTTCTTTGACATTAGAATTAATTTCTAATAGAAATACTTTATTACCAGCACACAAATAGTCTTGTCTTTCTAGAATTCCAGCTTCTGTGGATAATTCAGACACTACATGAAAGAAACGTTACCGTAGATGCTTACACCATATTTCATATCACAGTATGAAAAAACAATTAGATTTTTAAACCAGCAACAATTAAAACCTTGTTCTATCCCTTTTCAGATCTAAAAAGAAAAAGAATTCTTTCATAGGGAGAAAAAAAAAATCATAGCAAGTTTTATCACCTGAGCAAAGTAGAAAAATGCTAAGAGGATAACTGATGGAAAGAAATAAGCTTGCAGGTGTTGATGCCAAAATTGCTCTTTACTCACCGAAACAAAACCACAGCATTCAGAGTAGAAGAGAAGATAGCATAAAGGTTAATAAGGCTCCCAGATCAGTACCAATATTACTTTTTGGAAAACAATTTTTTTTGCTGCTTCTCTCCAGCTGCACAAATCTGTGAACATGCCTAGTGCTGTTCAAGTAAAGAGTACTTCAGCAGTCCGGGGGTGTGGTTTTTTTACACAGAGGCATCTGACTCCCATAAGGAACAATTCCTAAGGATATAACTCTTTGCCTTTAAATTAATCCTCAGTATAGAGAAAACCACAGTCCCTCGAAGGTTGTCTTATAATGCATCAGCTGACCAGCGATCATCAGGTTTCAAAGTGTCTTTTGCACAGATAAGCTGTACATAGCTTATTTGTGCAACTATTGAAAGTGCTCGTGGATGATAAAACCAATAGCTCAGTATTCTCTGTCTTTGTGTAGCTAATATTCAAGTTTTGTTGTTTTGAGTTGAACTATGTATATTAGCACATTATGTGCTCCACCATTCCACTGGTAGAGGTTTGCTCTTCTCATTTTTTCACTCATGTCCACATGTGATCAGTATAGCTCCACAGATGAGACTCAAGGAGTGTTTTGTGTGACTTCTTCATAGTATCACTGATGTTTACCAGTTAATACTAGGACAGCAAATACCATTAAAGACTCTTTATAAATGGGACGTCTCACCGATCCTCACTGGAGCACAATAGCATTTCAGGTCAATGCACCTACCATTGTATCCAAGGTTTGACTTTCAAACTCAGGAAATTTTGCTTCCTGGGTAAAAAGGCAAATTTGATCAAATAGCAAAAATCTGAGGAAAGAATATTTACAAAATGAATCAATCATATTTCAATTCATGTGATGCCAGTTCTGGTGCACTGGAATATATAGACATCTAGATTAATAATAATACTTCATTTGTCTGGTGTCAGTTGAAAAAGAAAAGCATCATACTCACAGTAGTTCTAAAAAGCAGTGTTTAGGCCGTCTCCTGTGAACATCATACTCACAGTAGTTCTAAAAAGCAGAGTTTAGGTTGTCTCCTGTGAACATGGGAAGCTGTGGCTGATTCAAGTCTCCAACAAAGACCCGATCCTGTTTGATTAGTTCTAGCAGATACTTAGGAGTTGCTCACTGTAGAATAAGTTGTGATTACTCTGCCACCGTATTAGCTTTAGACCTTGCTGTTAAAGGTGTACTTATTCTTACTTGGCGTTACTGCCAACCCTGAAATAAGAGCAGTACAATTCCAAAATGCCCCAAAGTTACTCTCTGCAGACAAGGCTGTTGATGACTTATCCTAGATCAATCATCATTGAAGGTCGCCTGTCCTATTTGGCAATATTTGTTCAGTAACTAATAAAGATCAGCCTGCAGTTATTTATATTAGGTTATCATCTCTCCAGGGTGAAGCTTAATCCATTTTGCAATGTTTTTCCCAACAAGACAACATGAGTTTCTCTGTCTGAAAATGAATTAAGTGCATGGTTTCTAAATATGGGATCTGACATTGTTCTTGTTACAAAAAGCAATTTATTCCCCAAAAGGCTTACACTTCAAAGGTTATATAAAAAGGTTCAAATATCAGTGCTATCCATTTTTCAATTACTGGGCTTCCTAACACCACTAGCTTTTGGACAGATAAGCAGTGGTATCAGTTTTCTTATTCAACATCTTGTAGGTTTCCAATTCAGCATCCCAGAGAAAACAAATTTATTGTAATACATTTAGCTGTTTTTGAAGCAGTAGTATCCCGATTGTTTCCCACAAGACTATAGGGTATATCAAGTAGTATCTTAAAGGGATATTTGTGAAGCACTAGATACCAACAGTTGTGATTATTGCTGTAGATTAGAAAGCTTGACTATGGCCAGACTTGCTTATCAATTTGATTTTTTTTAATAATAGGAAAAAAAAAAGATTTTATCTATCAATAAAAATTGAAGTACTTTCATGAAATAAGACTATTCAGAGATGATTCTCTCTCCAAACATTATTATACAGTTCAAACAGTTGTGAGAATAATGGACAGAACTTTTGCATAACATTCCATATGTGTTCGTAGCTTCTGTAACAAGTAGCGACAGCATGTTGGAGAACATAAGTAGCAATAACAGGTAATAATAATTGCTTTTACTTTTAATAAAAATGGTCTCTCTGATCAAGACACCTTATCACTCAAATACAGTAAGTAGCAAGTAGATAAAAATGTTTATTATTTACAAAATGAATAAAATTCCTTTTGTTTTCATTTCTGGTTGTACTTTATGGACAACACAGCCAAGCTTTGACATATTTTCATTGGCAAACTGTCATGGGAAATCTTTCAGAGTTATGGATCAGCACTGAGTCATTGCAACAGGTCCAGGGTTTGCTTCTGCCAGGAATTTCTTGGAGGAGGAAAAGAAAATATTGATAAATTCTAAGCCTGAGTGGGAAGCCTGGTATAACAGAGCAGTTACTAAATCTGCCAGAAATGCTCATCTGATGCTGTATAAAATATTATACCTTTTGGATACAGTAGGTTGCAGAAGCTCATTGTTTTCCAACTCAGATGAAGGCTCCGGTAAAAAATTACATGTGTTCCAAATTAAGTCTCTTTGTTATAGTTATATCTGACAAGCTAAGCTTTCATTTCAGATGTTTGTGTGGCACTGTAAAAAAACAAAACGAAAAGGAAAAAAGAGAGAGAGAAAAACAGGAACAAGTACAGAGAAATGAGAACAAATGTTCAGAAGCTGAAATGGAAGCGTAATGGATTAGCAGGCATAGCTGGTGCAGGGATATACAAGGGCACTTTTTGTTCAGAAAAATAACAAGTAAGTGTTGTGTCAGTGTTGCCCATCAACAACATCATAGCCTATCTTGCAAAGAGAAAGATTTCATGGAATAGATAAGATTAATTATGTGGCACAGGAGAAAAAAATAGTGAACGGCTTAAAGAGAAAGATGCTCTTCTAGGTTCTTGCTTACGTTATCCTCTGGCTGGAGGAGTGCTTTACAGTGCAGGTTCTAAGATCCTTGCTGTCAGAAAGTGTGCAATTGTAAGAAATTTTAAGTGATAGTGAGTTAAACTATGGATTTAAAAAGAAATTAGAACAGAATAAATTAAAACACTGATTCATCAAGGACAGATTTTCCCAAAGTAACCTTTATTTTACAGAGAGGAACCTAGTGAATCTTCCCGAGCTTTTAAAAGAAAAAAAAATAAATGCAGAATTACGTGGGGAAGTAACAGTAGATCTGGAGAAGATGGGAAATACAGGAAATGTCAAGTAACTAAGGATCTGGTTCCGGGAAGATCTACCACAAGTTGTCCTAAATGGACTAACTATGAAAAGAAGGGATTCTCTGGTAGCAGCAAGGTTTGATCTTGGGGATGAATTTATTTAATACTTCTATGTGTGACATAGAAAGAATACTGAGATTGTAGTAATCAAGTCTGCAGAGAGCAAAATGTTGTGAGACGCTGTCAATCTCAAAGAAGATTATGCAGAAAAAGCCGGGGGAGTGGAGGGGAATTGAATAGTCAAAATGAGGTGATTTTCAGCAACACAGAATTAAAGTTCATTTTCCAAATGTTCTGGATATAAGCTACTCATGATGTGGTTGCAACAAAGACAAGTATTACTTTAAAACACACGAGTGGAGGTTTATCAGTTTCAGATGGAGAAACGTTAACAGCACGCAACAAAGCTTGGATACATCTGCATCTGGAATAATGCTTAAAGCTGTGATTATTCATGCTCAGGAAAAAGAATTCAAACTGAAAAAGTGCAGATAAGCTACGACTGACATTGTCATGAGCAGCACAGTCTACGTAAACTAAAAGATACTTCACCTAGTAATAAGGAGGGTAAAATAGTAAATACACCTATAAATATTTTGTGTCAGTCAAGGTGAAAAAAGGAGAAGAGTTTTTTAAGCTAAAGCACATTCGTGTCACAAAATAGGTATGGCATGTAAAACACCTATAAATAAACTGTCCGGAAATAAGAAAGGAGATTCTAACCAGAGACAACTAGCATTGTTTTTAGCTAGGGCAGTGAGATAAAGAAATCAAACTGATTTTTGACCATGTGAATTTGCTATGGAGTATTGTTGACAGCCATGGCCAATGACTGGATGTGATGACTCAGACTGTTTTCCAGCCCTTAGGTTTCTAGTGGAAAAATAAAACACCCACAAAACTGAACTGAAGCTGAACTGAATCAAATAAGTTATTCATAAAATAAGCTGTATTCCAAAAAGTGTCTCGTCAAAGGTCACAGGTTATTTTTTTACCAATTCTACCATCTGAAAAGGTAATAAATCTTATTAGAGGAATTGGTTGCTCCTCCCATTTTCCTTTTCAGCTTTCCAAAACTGCCTTTTCCTGAGAACCTAAAGCCTGCTTTTCTCTAGTTTTCTTTAGAGTATATCACATTCCTGGGGGGGCAGCTAAACCTCCCCTCCTTCATGCAGCTCCATCAAGAGGATGCCAAGACAAAATCCACCTGAGGAAAGAGAACAGTAACTGGTTAACCTGAATAAACTGGTACCAGTTATAGGACACTTAATTCTGTTTGATATTCAGTGAACTTCATGTGATGCAGAGATACTGAGTTATGAAGGACTTATCTTTTTTTTTATCATTGAAGAAACCAAATTAGCAAGTGCTAACTTGAAAGCACTGAATTTATGGAGGGTTCTCTCCTTCGTAATAATTGCAGAATTGCTATTGTAGTTGCTAAGGTCATACTTAGGGAAGGGTGTAACTACTGTGTAACATGTGTGCAGAGGTCATAGACCAAGGCTTTGGACTGCCTGCAGTTTGTTCCTATGGGCAAAAGAAGAACCTATTTATTGATTAATAAATATCTTATATCCGGTCTCACCTAAAATCTATTGCAACCAATTCAGTTATTTCTTTACAACATTTTGTTACTACAGCTTCTAAGGCACTGCTACTGCTGTTGGGTGGGAAGTTGTAATCAACACCTGTCATTGCAGTACTGTGGTTGACATAGCCTTCACTCTTCGCATAGTGTTCATGTGTATACTGCATTTCTTCATCCTGTTTAGAAAAAGTGGAGGTATCAGCTATTTCATTCTTTGAATTAGGCATCTCTGCTCTACTAGTAATGGTTAGTAAAATAAATACACTAGCCTTAATTAGTTATTTTCTTTTCTCCATTGATAATTAGCACTAGAGGGGATGGGCACGAGTTACCTATTAAGTGCAATTGCTATGTTTAGCAGTGCATCCAGAAACAATGCATTATCAGTTATAGTAAAAACCTGCTTCTTCTCTCATGTTTATTTTAAGAAGTTAGCAGAAAAAGGTCACTTCTAGCTGTGGCAGACTCCTACACTGCACTTCACGTTTGTTTATGTTGCATACTGGGCATATCAATACCTGCATTACAGCTCAGCAGTGTTCATTTCTCTGGACAATAAAAAGCGCCAGTGAAGTATTTGCCGTGGTGATACTGGGCTAGCACCAAAGAATCTGTGTTTACATCAACTGCTTCACCACATGGAGTCAAATCCTGCCACGTTCACATACACAGACGTAGCTCCATTGGCTGCAGTGGAGTCAGGAAATAATTTAACCCCATTACTTCAAAAGTTATGGAATTTCAGCTTAGTACAGAGCCTAACAAAGCCATGAATACTTCCATGTCAGGTGCTACCTTCATGGAACAGCTATTATTAATTTTCATATTCACAAAGATGAAAGAGTTCACCAGCTCTTTCTCTATTAATGAATCCTCGTGATTGTATCTGTTTGTGTAAATTGAGTTTGTAGCTCAAAGTAAGCAAGTCCTTATTGTTCAGTTGATGAGTTATACTGAAATGTGAAGCTTAGCACACTGTAAATTGTTAGAAGTAATGAATATTTAATAACATGGGTATGCACACAATAATAACATAATTAATGGTGTGCAGCATATCTGGTCAAATAAATTAACTATCTGCTCATAATTAAACTAGATACCCTTGTTTTTTTTCCCCCTCAAGTTAACTGACATCTACAGTAAATACTATAACTGAGGGACACCAAGATCAAAGCACAAGGAGAAGCACTCAGGTAAAAAAGGAAATTCTTTGGTTGGGGTGAAAAGGGAGAGTAGACACCTTGACTTTCAAAGCCTGGGTTTTGCAGGTGGTGAAAGGTCTGTTCACAAGACACATTGTGGCAGTAGCCTAGACTCTAATTCCACCTTCTATTTCTGTCACCTAAAGATCACAGCAAACAAACAAAATGCCACCACAGCTCCATGGGATCAACCTGTGATGCTGTTTTTCATCTGCATGCGGCAGATGAAAAGTAACCTGTATTACTTTTCTTCCTTCCACTTTACTCTTTCCCTCCCTCCCCCCCCCCCCCCCCCCCCCCCCCCCCCCCCCCCCCCCCCCTCCCCCTCCCCTCCCCCCCCCCCCCCTCCCCCCCCTCTCCCCCCCCCACCCCACGCCCCCCCCCGCCCCCCCCCCCCCCCCCCCCCCCCCCCGCCCCCCCGCGCTCCCTCCCTCCCTCCCTCCCTCCTTTTTCCCCTTTCCCCTTTCCCCCTTCCCCTTTCCCCTTTCCCCTTTCCTTTCTTTGCACTTATAGCAGATGTTTACTTGACCTTGCTGTAGGAAATGTGCAGGTGTATAGCTGCTCAGCTTCACCTTGAAGTTTGATAGCATGACTAAAGTTTGAACTGCAGTGTGGTTGCCGAAGTGCTGCCTTTTCAGGTTCTAGAACTCATGGATGCACTGGTAAAAATAATAACAAAACAAAGGTTCTGCTTGTCATTTTCAGAGTTAGCGTTGTCCATAAGTACTGGTAATGCTGTCAAAAACTGTTCGCAGAGTTTCATCTCTCCCAGTCCTTCCCAAGCTGCTGATTCACCACAGAGTATTCTTTTTCCCTTTAAAAGCCATCATCTTTACCTCTATTACTTTCCCTCCCTGTTTTCTTTCCACCACAAAAGGGAAGCCTCCAGGGGAATTTACTAGATACATAGATGCCTCGGAAGGGAAAGGGAGAGACAGTTGCAGGTTATCTGAGGGTGTGGGTTGTATGAGAATTTATTTCAAAAAGAGGTGTGGGTTATCTGAGTGGCAGGGTATATACAGGAAAATATGGTAATATAAAAACCATTTTCATTCTATCTGATAGATTCTTGCTAGGCTCCTGAAAGGACACCTTTGCTTTTCTGAGATGTGCATATCTATACAATTTCATTTCTTTCATGAGAGCAAACATGTTTAACAATATATTTTTGTGTTTTCTCTTTTCTGCCATGATTTTGTATGTGCTAATAAGGTGTAATTTTACACAAATTACTCTTTTTTTCCATTTTATGTTGTGGCAGGTTAATCTGAGATAGGGGAACAAAATGAAAACCCTCAAATTTTTTATTTTTTTTTTTCTGAAGAAGAGAGAGGGGATAAAGCAACTTATCAGAAGAGGAAGGATAATCTAGCACAGAATGCCTGCTTTGCATCATGAATGCCCAAGCAACAAGAGAGAGAGTTTCAGAACTCATAGCTCTTCCCTTAGAAGACCCTGGGTCTTATTTCCAGATGCTTCATAGTTCTTGTCATCTAAGCTGATCATTTACAACTCATGAATAAACAACGTGCTTAAATGTCCCTTTGGTAGCAATCCCTTAATATTGTACCAACAGGTAGCAGAAAGATGCCAACTTCAGTAGCTAAGATTTCTATGGGGCAGGCTGACTAAGGTGCAGTGAAATGGCAATCAGAACCCCCTACTCAGCAGGCAGTTAATACACAGAACTCTGAGGCTCACCCTTTCCTTTGTTACTGAAATCTGCTATCCTGGCAGCTCTGATAAAATCTATTTTTAAAAACTCAGAATGAACAACCATGTTTTTTTGTCTCCTCTGGTGATAGAAAGCAATGTTTACACTGTTCTTTGATATGAAATATACTACTGTTAACATTATCAGCAGCAGCACTTCATCATCTTCATCAACATCATGGTGGAGCCAGTGCAGAGCAGGAGAAATGAAACTGGTGAAGAGCCTGGAGAAAAAATCTTATGAAGAGCAATTAAAAGATCTGGACCTGTTTAGTTTGAGGAAGAGGAGGCTGAGGGGAGACCTCCTCACTCTCTACAACGCTCTGAAAGGACATTGTAGAGAGGTTGGTGCTGGTCTCTTCTCACAGGTCATTAGTGACAGAACAAGAGGGAATGGGTTCAAGCTGCAACAGGGGAGGTTGAGACTGGGCAGTAGGGAGAAGGTTTTCCCAGCAAGAGAAGTCAGGCCCTGGAACAGGCTGCCCAGGGAGGGGGTTGAGTCACCATCCCTGGCTGTGTTTAAGGGTCGTTTAGATGTGGTGCTGGGGGACATGGTTTAGGAGAGAACTTTGTAGAGTAGGGTTAATGGTTGGGCTCCATGATCCCAAGGGGCTTCATGGCTAAGAAGTGATGTTGATGATGATGATAGCCCTGAATCTTTAAAAAAACCCTGGGAACTGAAGTGTGTAACACAGCTCTGTACTAAGTAGTTTTATGACAGATTACATATTTGCAGTTTTCCACATTGCGTCATTTCAGACAGAGGCTAATTCCCTAGTGATGGAAAGCCAGATTGTCCACCACCTTCTGCTTTCCTAAAAGCATTTCCTGTCCTGCTGGAAAGGAAAAGCTCCGGATGATGACAGAAAGGACATGGAAGTGTGCTGCATGCTCAGTCCTGCATTTCTGCAAGTCGATTCTCTGAGATCTTCCAGTTTTGTTCCCAGCAGAGCCTCAGCTGAGTGCAGCCCTCTCAGTAACACCTGCACAAATAGAGCTCTTCCCAGGTACAGTGTTCAATGCCCTTGAAAAGCTCTTGTGTTGGTTTTTATTATTGAAGCGAGGACGTTTTGGTTTTGCCATATACAACCTCATCTTAGTGAGTCTGCCAGTCAGCAGGGCTGAACTGTACTCCTTCCACTTCTCTTCTTCAGAGCGGTAACCGTGGCAGAGGGTGGCTGACACTACACAGCTGAGCCTTCAGTGGCCATGCTGAGGATTCACCCAGGTATTCCCGATCCTGGTTTTGCGCTCCAGGGGGTGTAATGTCAGCCATCCAGAAATGACCCCGTTTGATGTGCGTTTCTGTGGCAGTCATTAGTGTGTCATCAGGATAACGACTGGAGCCTTAAATACCTGTTTCTTACCTAGGCTATTGCAGTTTCTCATAAAGGTACTGTGGGTAGTAGGCAGTTTTTTACCCATGTTGTGCTTTGTGAAATGCTGTGTTTTCTGTGTTTTCTTCTTTAACTCCAAATATTTTTGCAAAGTGAAAAGTCAGAGATTTTCCCTTGTCTTTTTATAAAGGTGAATATCCCTTTCTAAAAGAAACATCATGGTAAGAGCAGCCGTTAAAGTAACAGTAGCATATTACATTGCATTTTTTCTTCTTCCACGTTTCTGTCAGGTCCAAAAGTGCTCAACACTTGAGTACACAGTGACATTACCAGGCATAAACAAAAGCAGCTGTTGCTGAAGATAAAGAACAAAGCCCTCTACCGAATTTTTCTAACTTCAAAGATGAGCTGAACAAGGAAGTAATTGCACTCACAGCATTATTTACTGGCTTTTTCATTACATCCAACACCAGCAGTAAAAAACAATGCAGGAGCAGTAAGGGACAGGTTTCTGTCTTTGATTCATAGTGCTCATCCCAGTGCATATTTAAAAATCTGCTACTAGCCGATGACTTGGGCTGTGTCTCTGAAGACAGCAGCGAGGACTAAGTCTTCAATATGTTCTATCATTTTAATTATTTGGAAAAATGATGAGTAAACTCATTTATTTATACTGAGAACTGATTTTAAGATAGTCTTGCATGATCCACGGTCTTCATGAGGATTCCCCCAGGACATAGCACTCCAGCAGTGGTTGCATCAAGCCCAAATAACCGTGTAGTTTAGAACAATATATCTGAAAACAACAGGTAGAAGATACATTGCTCGAGGACTCTGATCCGGTCTAGCAAGTCCTTCATCCCACTTTGAGCAGTTTGTACTTTCAGCTTATTTATCTTTTATCTTAAGTGATTTTTTTATTGCTGAAAACCTCTTTTTTTTGTTTGTTTTTGTAAACCAACCCAAAGGTGCAGAAGATATAATGTTTATTATTCGTGTTCTTAGAAAGAATTATTTCTGCTATTTCTATTAGTATCTCAAGACATCACTCATTTAGGAGCTATGGAAAGAGAAATTCTGGCACATCTTCTAATGCATCATGTTGTCGAGGAGGCTTCCTCTCTACAGTAGTCGTGGTTTGGAAGCTTATTGAAACTTAAATCACTGATTTCTCATCTTGACTGTAGTGTATCAGTTCCCTGCCTTGAGAAGAGTGGTAGGAATAGAGGTAATTTCTTAAGCAGGAAGAAATTCTTCCCCTTCTCAGAGAGATTTGGGTAACTGAGTTCCATTTTCTTCTGAATGCTTATTCCAAGTCCTTGCACTATAAGTTTTTCCAAGAGTTTTTGATGTTTCTTGAGTTATTTTCCTTAGACTGTAATCATGCATTGGAGATAATCAATAGGACATGAATTTAAAAAACAAGAAGAAGAAAACCAGTGATCCAGTAGTATAAAACAGGGAAGGAGAAAAGTCACAGAGGAGATCAAAAAGAAAAACTGTAATAAAATATGATATTTCTAACAAGCAGTGAGCTGACCCAAGGTCAGTGCTATCAGTTTCAAACAGATGTAAATGATACAGTTTAGATGTAAACATTTAAAAAAACAGAAAGAAACAATCAGGAACGTAATGGGTTGTGTGCTAGACTTTCAAAGGCAGGTTAAGAACAGTGGAAGGAAGCAGAAAGAAACTAGAAGAAAACTCTTAAGTAAAAGCAGGCCTAATGAAGAAATGAAATACTGTCCTACCACAGATAACTGAAGTGTGCCTGTGGACAACCTGAAAACCGTGTGACTGAAAATAAGAGCACAGTTCATGAGTTTCTCTCCTATGACAAAGGACCAAAATACAGTTAAGAAGATATCTAGCTCCCCATACCTCATTAAAGAGTAGCTGAGGTGGGAAGGGACCTTTGGAGATAGTCCAGTCCTATCCTCCAGTTCAAAACAGGGTCAGGTAGATTTGTTTAGGTGTTCAAATCAGGTGTTGAACATATCCAAGGACTTCTCCACAACCTCTCTGAGCACCTTGGTCCAATATTTGACTAGTCTCACGATTAAAAAAAAAAAAATAATTTTTTTTTTGTTTATGTTCAATTGGAATTTCATATATTTCAAATTTTATCCATTGTCGCTGGTCCATTCAGTGGGCATCTGAGAAGAGCCTGCCTCTGTCATCTTCACTCCCCCTTCCCCATTGGTTACGTACATACAGACATTGGTAAGATGACCCCAGAACCTTCTCAGGTCTAAACAGTCCCAGCTCTGTCTCATTCTCTTCATGTAGGAGGTGCTCTGAGCCCTTAATCATCTTAGTAGCCCTTCACTCAACTGCCGTCAGTGAGTTCATCTATGTCTCATATCAGGGAGTCCAGAAAAGGACCCATCACTCCAGATGTTTCACACTGGTGCTGAGTAGAGGGGAAGGACTGACCTCCTTCAACCTGCTCACAACAGTCCTCCTTATGCATCCCAGGAGGCTCTTGACCTTCTTTCCTACAAAAGCACATTGCTGGCTTATGGTCAGCCTCTCCACCAGGGTCACCAGGTCCTCCTCTGAAAAGCTGATTTCCAGGTTCTTGGCCCAGGCATATACTGGTATATGGAGTTATTCCTCCCCAGGAAGTAAGACTTTTAACTTCCTTTTGTTGAACGTCATGAGATTCATATTGCACTATTTCTCTAATGTGTCAAAAGTCCTTCTGGATGGCAGCACAACCCTCTGGCCAATCAGCCAGTCCTTCCAGTTTTGTGTTATCAGCACCGAGGGTGCACTCAGACTCATCATTCAGGTCATTAATGAAGCTCTTAATAATACTGGCCCCAGCACCTACTCCAGGGGTGCATCACTAGTGACTGGCCTCCAGCTGAACTTCATGCTGCTGATCACAACCCATGAAGCTCAGCGTGTTTGCAGTCCACCTCACTGTCCTGCTCATCTGCTCTCTAATTCATTAGCTTGTCAATGAGGGTGTTAAGGGAGATGGTGTTCAAAGCCTTGCTAAGGTCAGTAGAAACAAACATCCACACTCCTCCCTCATCTGCCCAGCTACTTTTCTCATCATGGAAGGCCATCAGACTGATATCCCAGCACTCACCTTGGAAGTGAAACTACAGCGACCTTCTCTGATGGAGCTGGATACAGAGTCTTGGTGTAATGGTTTCTTTCACTGTATTGAGAGGCTCCTGCTCTACATGACTGTGTATAGGAACTAGGAACAGCGGTGTAAGATGGAAAGCTGTATTCACTCTAAAGACAGAACTGCTCTAAAGAAAGGAGCAAACGGATTCCTCCCTGCCTGAGGCTCCTATGATCAAAACACCCAAGGACTAATCTGACCATTCAGTTTTGTCCAAGATTTTTCATTCTGGCTGGAGCAGGACTTGGGCAAAGGTTGCTTTTCTTTATGGAGAAGGATTAAAGGGAACTGTATTTATATTAAAAGAAAATGCTTAATTAAAATGAGTTGAATTACATTTGTAACTTCTGTCTTTTAATTACAAATCTCAATTAGTAACTCATAAATCATTTGTTGTTGATTTAATTTTTCTCATAATGAACTGTTAAAGCTATGGATGGCATTTATTTCTTTCACATAATGTGGACATTTAATCACTTTATAGTAGAAACTCCATATAATGGGTAAGATCATCAGCTGTTCTTCAGCATCTTCAGATGTCATTTCTTTAGCAGATACACTGAAGAATAGCTGCTTCACAAAGTAGGGCTACTGTACAAGCTGCTGGCTTGTACAGTTATTTGTTCATTGCTGGACCCCAATTTTGGTAAACAAGGCTCAAATGTTGAAGTGTGTTACCATGAGTTTTGTACTAGGGCTGAAGCATGTCACCTTCAGAAAGTCAAACCCGTGTGCATCTGCTTAAAAGGGCCTAAATCAGTACTGAACATCTAAAAAACTCATGACCTGCAATTTGCTGATTCTGAGAATGATTTTAACGTGAAGCATTCTGCCTAACTGGTTATTTGAGCACAGAAGTTGGTACATGAGTTTTGAAAGAAGCAGTATTGCTGTCTTCCTTGGGTTCAGGTTCAAGTGAAGAGCTGTAGTAACTGGAGTCGGAGCAGATTAATTCACAGGAGGTGAATCAAAACAGTTACCAGTAGGGAGGCTGCATGACAATAGAGGTTTTGTGATTCTCCACCATGTAGCACTGTGGTAAAAGAATTTGTAATTTGGGAACTGAAGAGATTTTAACGAATAGAAATGAGTATTTGATTGGGCAAAGAGAAAATCTCTGCTCTTTTTCTTCATTCTAGGATATGTCTGCTAATCCAGAAGCAGGCAAGGTATCTTGCTATCATATTGTCTAACATTCCACCTAATACCTGATAGCATTGGGGTTCAGTGTCAAGGAGACTGTGTCAGGAGAAGACAACACAAATCCAGCATTTGGTGAGAACTTTTCCACCCACCTTTGCTCTTTCACTAGCAGTTGCTATAAAAATTGCTGTGCTACTCAGTCTGATTAAAGATACTGTTGCTGAACTCATTAGAAATGAAAGCTTTATGTTATGCCTTGAATTCTGTTACAGAGTATAGAGATAAGCAGCATCCGCTACTTGTTTGAATTCTTGGTCTGTCATAAGGCCAAGCATAACTTGGAATGGTAGAAATGCTGCTGTGTAATGATAGCTCCATCAGGAAAGTGTTTTTTTTTACCTGGATCAACACGTTTTTCCTGCTGAGAGATATTCAGAATGGGAAGAGGGATGACATGTGTTTAGTTTTTGCTCAAGGCATGGCAGTATTAATATGGGGAGGGAAGTCTGAAAAAAATGTACTTTATAAGAAGAAAAGATTATGTATATGAGTAAAATTATCAGTCATTCAGTTACTGTATCTGCCAGAAAGGGTAGTGTATTTGGCTGCTCAAACTGTTTATATTAGGTCAGTTGCCTAGTTAATTCTCAAGGAGAACCAGAAAAACAAAGTGTTTTTCTGCATAAATCTGAGACTAGAAACAGGAAGAATTGCTAACTAAATAAATACTTTTAAAAGCTCTCAGCAACAAAGTTGAAGGCGTATTTTACCAGGCTAGGCAAAATGAGATGTTCTCTGAATATTTCTTAATGAAAGGAAAGGGACAGCTCTAGAGAAGATGAGTGGTAGCCAAATTAATCTGTGTTGTGCTTCATTGCTCCCCTTCTCTCCCGTGTTCTTCTGAGAGTAATGTAAGCTAACACATACATATGTCTGCAAATAGAAAGAGCTCAGAAGTTCCAGTTCTTTCTGCTCCATCATTTCTGCCTTATCAAGTAATCTTATCCCCAATTTAGATTAGAGAGAAAATATACCATAGATCTGCAGCAGGGCTAAATGATCACAATGGCTTTTTTACAAGGTGCTAAGTGATCTCCATATATGGGGGACTTTTAAGCCAACTAGTCTTGGAAGTGAAATTGATATTCATAGAATCACAGAATGGCAGGGATTGGAAGGGACCTCTGGAGATCATCGAGTCCAACCCCCCTGCCAGAGCAGGGTCACCCAGGGCAGCCCACACAGCAA
>JANHFY010027279.1:31281-42457 GCA_027560095.1 Chloroceryle inda
GTGTGGGCTGCCCTGGGTGACCCTGCTCTGGCAGGGGGGTTGGACTCGATGATCTCCAGAGGTCCCTTCCAACCCCTCCCGTTCTATGATTCTACTCCATAGTCAGAGTGGGAAAAGCTCCGTCACCTCCAAAGAGAAGTGGCTTATTCTGATGGACTTATATCTCTTGAACTGACTGAGTTGATCCAGGGGGCAGTGCAGTGTTGTTGTTGCTGGCATTACTCTTCCCTTTAGTTTTTCTTATTTTACTGTTTTTCTTGAAAGAAATAAATAAGGAGGATATTTTAAATTTAAAGCAAAGTCGTAAGTTTAAAACAACCTCTCTCCATAATGAATTGTCAGTTACTGGTTGATTTTTTTTAGCTATGCAGTCTGTAAACATTTCAAATCAAGTGTGTCTTGTCATTCTGCTCCCCCGCTGGAAGGTAGCATTACCAAAAACCTTTCCAAAGCCACATACAAGGGCCATTGCTGACGTGGTTCTGGGGGTGAGGAGCTCTCATCCATGACACGCGGTACCGCCAGGTGTCTGGAAGCGGGAAGGGAGCAAGGGAGTTCCCAGTTTGTTTCGTTTGCTCTTCTCTGCCTTAGCTTATCATTTTTGTAATTTTTGCCTTTTCCATCCTGCCTGTACCCAAGGGGTCAGCATGTGAAAAGCACTATATAGTGTAAACATCACTGTGAAATAGCTAATTTGCCACAGTGGCAGGGGGTCTTATTGCTACTCCTCTACCTCCTTTTTCTTTCAAACATTTGACAGCACTTCCTCCTCCCGCCACCTCCTGACCTGAATCAGGGACACAACGTGTGATCATTTGTTCATCAATTATGTAACATCAGCAGGACAGAAGGTTTTCTGGCGCCTGGATCCCCCCACCCTTTTCCCACAATCTTTCCTCTCTCCTAAACTTTACTGTAACACAAGGTAAAATAAAACCAGAACAAGTCGTCTTGCCTAAAGACCCAGGGCGTGTGCTGGGGGCAGTGGGAATGAGAGAGTGAGCAGAAGGGGATGGGTGTTGCTGTTTTGAACCTTTTTTTGATGCAGAAGTGCTGATTCCCATGTTCATCTGCACTGAGTCAATGCAAAGTCTTCGTGCCAGCTCTTAGCCCTCTAGTGCCTGAGTTTTGTCACATCCACAGTTTTCTTTCTTTCTCCCGTAGCTTTTATGTGACCCTCAAGCTCATAATATTCCACACGCTGAGTGTCAGCTGAGTCCGAACAAAGAGACCTTTCTACTCTGGCAGAAATTCGTTAAAGTCTTCGGCATCAGAATTTACAGCAGCTTTCTTTTGAAATGCTTGACATTTCCTCACAATTTCTTAGATATACTTGGTGGGTAAAGTGCGTCATCTTTGTTTGAATTTATCACACATAATAAGCCATTTTCTCCCAGTTTAATGTCATCCCCTCGGTAACCAGGAGGTCGGAGGCAACAACGCAAAAACAGCAAATTTGTCAATGGAATGTGTAAAGCTTAGTATAAATTTATCTTGTCCTAATCCCTTGGCCCCTTTTCATACCATGATTTTTCATATGCATATGAGAATTTTCAGAGTATTGGTTTCTCACACATTTCACTGCCCATGGACAGCACTGAAATACAGGCTGAGCTGTCAACTTCCATCAAGGCAAATTAAAAAAAAAAAAAAAAGGTTCCATACAGTAAACTGCGTTTCACCCTCCTAACCTCCGTGCTCTTTGAAGCTGAACGCTGTTCCCTCTCTAGTTTTTTACTTGCATAGAACTTGCCAATTGCTCCGTCGAAATAAAATGAAATAAATGGAACCAATCAATAACTTTTCCTCCTGGTGAACTGAAGAGCATTTCACCGAGGCCCGAAAGTCTTGTTTTCTAGCATCCTGATTTAAATAAAATGAAAAAGAATGAAAGGATGAAGGAAGGAAGAGAAAAGACTCAGAGTTTATGCCCCAGGTCATCCACGCAGAGACTTCAGATGGCAGTAAAACTCACGGAACAGTTCTCTTTTTGCCTGGGTGCTCTCTGCCTGCACCTAGCCCTCGCTGTGGCATTTTGAAGTGAAGATTCTGTTGCAGTTTATTCTGAAAATAACTTTGAAACTTCAGCCCTACTTCTTCTTAGGAATTGGGAAAAGGTCAGTACATTTATTAAAGGGATAAATAGCCGATGTTAACTCTAAAAACAAGGTATCCCTGAAGACATTTACTGTAACCAGGAGTTACACTTGAGTTTTATTAGACCAATTTTGTGTGTTAAAGGACTCCTGTGATACTCCTGTAGTCACAGGTTTAGTGTGCTTTTAAAAGAGAATTCCACACCAGCAGGAATAAACAGAAACAATTCCATGAATATTTCTCTATTTTTTTAGTTGGAAAAAAGGAATCACAGGTTTGATCAAAAGAGAAGTAATCCAGGCAGAGTGATTTGTTGTTGTTGTGTTGTGGTGTTTATGAAAAGCTAAAGGTGAAACGAACCCAGACCTGATGGCAAAACTCTCCATCCTAGTTTGATCTGGTAGAATTGCCCAGTCTAGCTGAGGACTTCACCAGGGCAAGCCCTTAAACATGGACTTAGCTACGTGGAGTCCAAGAGAATTAGTGAAGCAGAAACGTGCATCTCAAACCTAAAATACCTCAGGTTTGTTAGTGATTCTTCGTTAGCATCTGAAGGTGTTATGCCAAATGTTTTCGAGGATGGCCTTTTTTATTCAGTTTTTGGTTTTGCCTGAGCAGCATCCCTCTAAGTGAACGACGACTGATTATTCAGAGCAACTTCACAGTCTTAACAACTGTCTGGTAGACAGGCCTGCTCTGCTACACAAACATGTTCTGTGTAACCAAATGTTCTTTATGAGATGCTTGAGTGGTGGGAGCAACACGGCAGGAATGATTTGGTGTCGTTTCCTTATGAGGGAGTGAGGACTGAGAGGGCCTGAGACTCAGACAAACGGTGTCCTGCTTCTCTGTTCATTTCCAGTCTCTCGACAGTAGGCACAAAATCGTATCAGGGCAGTAATGTTTCTGTTCATGGTCTGCTCCAGAGCTAGGAGAGAAAACAACACACAACAGTTTAATAAGAAGGAGAACTTGGTTGAGAAATCACAGGATGATTAGCTTCAAATTCTCACTGGCTTTCCTTGTCATTTGTTTCTTCTGTGATGCATCATCCACCTCTGCTTTAGGACCTTTGCATCACCAGTTGTTATATTTAAAGCCAAGGAAAAGAAACATTTACACAGACTTTAGTCATCATGGTATTTTCTGTCAGTGGAGGTCACTGAGGTAATTTGCTGGAACAGCCTGGAGAGAAGGACTGCATTGTGTTTTGACTACCACAACATTAGTGACGATGTAATCAAAACTATAACAGTCAAATCCAGCACCTCGAGGTATCAAATCCTCGCCTTTGGGGATCAGGAATGACTGCATGCCATTGAAGTCCTGTACAGGTAGTCAAACACCTAAAAAGATTTTCATTCTCTCCTGCAGCGCAGGCATTTGCCTCTGCAGGAAGGGCAATCCTAGGAAAAACTGACAGTTAGGATAATCTGTTCTGGCAAATCTGGTGGTATTACTAACGATCAGCCCCCAGGTCACTGCCTTGGAGCTAAGTTAAGTCTGGGGGTTGTGCTGGTTACTTCCTTGTGGAGGAAGGTCTGTAATAGCTACTAGAATATATATATATAATATAACTACACTGGAAACTTTAAACATGGTTTAAAAGATGAGTACTGGTACTTTTGTTAAATAATTTTGACAAAAATCCCCAGAAATGATACATTTTGCAAAACACATGTAATACATGTAACACTTTATGGAATAAGGCTTGAGTGAAGGAGACAAAAATTCTGCTGAAAGCTTGAAATCAGTGAGTTAAGAACCTCTCCTTTGGTAACTTTTACAGTGTGGTTGATGGTTGTCAATACAACCATCCGCAGTCTGGTGGAAATCTGCTGTTTGGGGACGGTGTTTGGAAGCTAATGCTGTGGGCTTAACTCATGTAAGGAAAAATGTGTTGACTGGATTGGGAAAGGGAATTTGGGATGAGTGTGGGGCTCTGAGTATGTCACAGTACACTTAATTCTGTGCTATTCCTTGTATGACCTCTTAGTTGGTTCGTTTAAAGACATTAAAATGGGAATATTTCCAAGGGGAAAGGAATGAAAGTGCAGCTGGTGGAAAATATAGTACCTCCTCCTCTTTCTGAGGGTGACCATTTAGATCCATTTAGATATTATTTTGTCATATTTTTCTGGAGATTTTGACTCTTCTTTTTATTTCCACAATTTCAAGCTGCAGTAGAATCTTCGTAAAGATATAAAAATCATCCAAAATAACCCAAATAATACCACTGAAACATTAAAGCATTAAAGCAGATAATTATAAGGAAAGCAAACAGCTGATTTTGAAGACCAAAATATATTTTCATTGTTGAAAGGTTACACGGTGATCATTACCTTTAGAATTTACCACCACAGGAAGTATCTTACACAGAAAATAAACTGAGTACCTGCATTTTCCTGTGTCACTATGAAGGGCCATCAGAGATGATGATGGTGATGATTTTTTTCTTTTTTGAGCAGGAGGAGGAGAGGACATTATCAGTTTGGGACTGGTTCTTTTAAATATGTCATATTCTTTGTGAATTACTTAAAGCATAGCCCATTTGGCCCTGCTGATTCTCTCTTCTGTCAAACTGGAACATAAAGATACAGATCTGTTGTGTTGGCCTTTAGTCACCTGGCCACGTTAAGAATGAAACCAGAGAACTAGAACTGACAAAACACTTCCATGTTCTCCTTTCCTAATAGTCTTTTTATCCTCATAAAATGAGCACATTTAATCACCTGGCATTGCCTGTGTGAATAAGTATGTATGGTATTACAACAGGTAGGACAGTTACCCATATTTCAGTTCAACATTTTATCCCCTGGCAATGGTTAATGTTCTGAGACTGTCATTCCAGGCCTTGTAATTTCTCATGGCAGCTGATCATAGTGATCGTTCACTAAGATGTGGAAATCGAGGGTAACTTCAGTGACTTAAAGTAGGTGAGTGCCATAGGAGATTGGCAGGAAACTGGCACGAAGGGTTGGAGTCCATTGATGTCTTGTAAGCATTTCTTTCGCTGATGCCTGATTTTTTAACTTATGATGAGCAGCACTTATCAGCCAAAACAGTGATAGCTAAGGATGCTTAGTTAGTACTGTGCAGACCTTCGAGCTCATGTTTTCTGCACATTCAGCCTGCTGGGATTTTGTTTTTTTCCTCAGAAGCTTGTGGAAGAAGACCTTAGAACAAAACAAATCCATCATTGCATTGCACCATGTGATCTTTATATCATAGCTGATGGCACTGCTACTGCAGGAGGACAGGAACAGAATGTGTGGAGAAACCCTCTAATTCTGCTCCTGATGTTTTTAGCTGCATTTGAGTTCCTACTGAATGATTTTCAGACAGAAAGTTGAATTGGAAACATTCTGATGCTATCCACTGCACTGAAGTAGCTTTGGAAAATGCAGGACTGATTGGCTGCCAAGGAGGTCCAATACAGAGTCCCTGTAGGAAGAAGTGTGTCTTGACTTCATGCTGCATTTGAGCTATTGTCAAGTTCTCACAGTCAAAAGTTCTTTTCAAAGCCTCAAATACGTTTCCCTTCCTCTGGTGTCTGATCGAAAGTGGAATTTCTCCAGTAAGTTCCTCGTGGCTGAGTCGTTCGGTGGCTCTGTTACTCATCATGTACACAAGCAGGGTCTTAAATCTGTGACCCTTATACTGAAATTGATTTTTCAGTAAAGATAGGAGCTGTTGTATTCCACCCCCGCAGTAGTGAGAGTTCTGCACATGAAGTGGGAATGTGCTATCCTGGCAATACATCCCATTTCCCGTGTATTCGTGTCACTCTGTGGCCAGTGGGGAGATAACCACTTCCCACCGGAAAACTGTTCAGTTGAGCAAGCTGAGGCAAATTAATTATAAACATCCAACTTTTCCTTTTTTTTTTTTTTTAAATATGTAGCTTATTTTTGCATTCATATAATTTTCAAAATGCCTTAGATGTTTATATCTTTTTTTTTCCCCCCTATAATTTAATGTGCATATTGCAGCTGCAGAGAGCTAGATAAGTTAGCTGCATTGTGGTGTAAGAAAACACTGGAGGCAAATGCCCTGATAAAGTATCAGTGACAAATCACCGAGGAGAAGTGGATCTGAGGTTCATGGCAAAAGCAAAAAGGTTGCTGAGATTAGAATGAAACACCTTTCTCTGAGAAACTTTAATTGTGCCCACTCAGTTCATCAGAAGAGATTTTGAGAGGGGACTCGATACCAGCGTGTAAGACAGAGAGGGATAAAACACCAAATAAGAGTTTGTTAATCTAATGAAGAAAAGCATGACAAAAACTAATGGGTGAAAGCAAAAAGATGACAAATTTGAATTAAAAATATGGCATGCATGAATAGCAATGAAATGATTGAAAGCTAGAACTATCAGGGGGGACTGTTGGATTTGCCACTGTCTGAGTTCTCCAGATCAGGACTAGTTCCTTCTCTGGAAAATACATCTCTGTCCAACGCACATTTCTGCAGTTAAGCCAGTGGTACTCAGGTGGAAGCTGTGCTCTGTGATACACACGAGGCCATACCGCGTGAGCTAACGGCCCCTTCTGCCCTCCAAAGCTAGCACAGTGTCCCCGTTCTGTATTGCAGCAGTGGTGTCAGTGCAAAGTGCAGCGTTAGTTGGCAGCATTCCGAGCGCGCGTGGCACGCTGCTTGGGGTGTCTTTTCACAGATGAGACCTATCACCCTTCGCCTGCTGCTGGGCTTCAGGGAGAAACTGTGGCCTGCTCTGTGCTGGGAATCTATTGCGCGGCCTAAAACCAGGCAGGTTTTATGTTGTTCAGGTTTCATTTTAGATGTTTCGTGGAACTTTATCTTACTCCAAGCACAAGGTTAGCTCTGTAATGATCCTGAAGTGGAGCTCAGTTAAAGAGCTGTTAGACCCTTGTTGCTAAGGGCCTGCCATTAGAATTTTTAGGTATTTTCAACTTAGGAATGGCAAGTACTGAGAAGCTCTGTAAGCTAACAGAAAAGGATGCAGCATTATCCCATGGCTGGAAAATGACAGCTGGGGAAGAAAGATGGGGACAATCTTATTAGTAGGGCCTGTTGCAACTGGACAAGGTGTAATGGTTTTAAAGTAAAAGAAGGTAGATTCAGACTAGATATAGGGATGACATTTTTTAGAATGCAGGTGGTGGAACACTGGAATGGGTGTCCCAGAGAGGTGGTGGCTGCCCCATCCCTGTCTCCATTCCAGGTGAGGTTGGCCAGGGCTCTGAGCACCCTGCTCTACTTGCAGATGTCCCTGCTCCCTGCAGGGGGGGTGGACCAGCTGATCTTTAAAGGTCCCTTCCAACCCAAACTAGTTTGTGATTCTGTGACACCACCAAATTTGAATGTGAAATAAAGTGTAATAACAGTGAGGATGTTTGCACAGTGAAAGGAATACCAGAGGAGATGGGGTTGCACTATTTCTTCTTGGCATTTTGGAAGGTTGGGTTTAGGCAATTGAAAGCTATGGGGTCAATATAAAGACACTGGGGTGAAATTTACTGCGCTGAGATAAAAAGCCGTAGAGTATTGTCAAATGATTCTGTCTTTCCTTAAACCCTTTGAATGTATCATAGAATCATAGAACCATAGAAACATAGAACTGCCTGGGTTGGAAGGGATGTCTAGAGGTCACCTAGTCCAACCCCCTGCTGAGAGGAGGGACATCTGCAGCTAGAGCAGGCTGCTCAGAGCCTCATCCAGCCTCACCTTGAATGTCTCCAGGGATGGGGACACACAACTTGTTCCAGTGTCCTACCACCTTCATGGTAAAGAACTTCTTCCTTACATCTATCCATCATATCGAGCCAAAATTATATGTTTACTTTCCTCATTTGGCCCCCTTGTTCTACTTAGAATTGTCTTTGCTGCTTTATTCCATTCAGCTTACTTTAACCAAGTGGAGAGAGTGTAGGTAAAACAGGAAATCTGACCTCCCAAGCTTTAAAGTTACTAGCTGGTAATGGGTGAGAAGTGACAGTAAAGGAGAGGGAAAAGACACTAAAAAATTTGATTTCATGAACTTCAGATTTATAGATAGCAAGAAGTCAGAAGTAATTAAATATTACTCTGAATCTATTACTAAATCCTGTAAGTGACAATCAGCCTAGAAAATATGCTGGCATTTTTAGTAAATGAAATTAAAACAGAAACTGAAATAAGATACTGAGAATAATCAACGAGATCGTGCTGTCATACAAGTTATAATAATGGTACCTTTCATTCTTCTCTAGGGTGCTGTCTTTTCCTTCTCTTCAGCATATGTGCCCCAGAACAGAGATCTAGCATCTCTATAACAGCAACGCTGTTGAACCCAGAACATATGATTAACTGATTCACTTGCTGATGTTGTCAGCTGGACCTCTCATAAATATTTCCTCCCCTTTAGGGACATTGCTTTCTGGAGAAAAATATAGTTAATTAATAGATTAATAGAGGGGGAGGGAAAGGTTGTGGTCATGTCACCTGTGTTTAATAGGGCGGTTTTTCCATGAAAATGACTATATTTTGTTGACTGCTTTGCTCACACCGTCAGATAAATCTTCAGTTTAGAGATATATCTTCTATTTATAAAAGGAAGGAGTGGCAGTGTGAAGAAAAGATGGATTCTGAGAATGGAACACTCATATTTTTCCTTGAAGGTCTGAACTCCAGATATGCCCGCCCTTACCAGCTAGAGAGAGAAAACACAGCTGCAAGTGTCTGTCCTGGCTTGATGTCAAAGCTGCTTTAGGCTGGTGACTTTTTATTGCTGTTTGCGGGCTTGGTTTCTCAATATCCTTTGACAGATGTAAATCAGATTATATAGGAAGCTCACAAAAAGAATTACAGTAAAACAGAGAAGAACTTTCCACGTATTACTCCAGATTTGACCATGACAGCTTGCCAGTGACTTCTCTCTGGGAGTCACAGCCATCAGTTTACTCCTCCCTGTCTGCCTGAACGTATGTATTGTCTTTGAGGTGTGATGAAGAAGGAGGATGAATTTAAGAAATAAATTTAATAGCATAGACTTCATCTGCGAGGCAGAAGCCATAGGTGTTTCAGAAGCACAAGATAAAGAGAAGTTCCTATCAAATCCTGATATCTTTATTATTTTAATTTGCTTTTTTTTATGATACTTCTTTCTGAACCACACCTGCAGTCAGGCTGATGAAGGAAAATGGGGAGTGGATGAAAGGAGTGTACGTTAAAGGGGTAAAGACACCATCTGTATGCACAGTGTTGTGAAATTACAGAACATCTCCTGTGTGCCATGCACAGAGAGAGTTGGACTTCTCAAAAACATGACAAAGTTTCTGTCGTAGCTGAGTCTACACTTTAACTTATGGGAAAAACAAAATTGTCAGCAAAAATTAGATTCCAACTTACAAATATTAGTAACAGCAATGGAAATGTAATCATTAACTATAAGTTGATCTGGCCAGAGAGGAAATCTGCTCATAAGGCAAGGAAGAAAAAGGTTTATGCTCGGGGAGAGATGTCCACAGGTCCTCAGAAATCAAGGGATCCCATCTGAGAGGAGCACAGAGCCACCTTTCTTGACACTGCTATCCTGTCCCCCACTGTCTTGATAAAAAATAAAAATAACAATAAAAAAGGATCATAGAAATGGCATGTTTTAAATGCATCTGAAAGACTGCTTGTACCTTATGTCAACTTCCCCCCCACCTCTAAACACCCCCTCAGAGTCAGCATCTGATGTGTGAACCTGTTTCAGCCTTGACATGCTAGATATATCAGAGACAGGTTGATGTATCTGCAATAAAAAGGGAACTGCAGCAAGCTTGGAACCAGTGAAATTTACTGTTGTGGAAATGATGGCATTTTGATCCTGTGCAAGCCTCTAGCCCCTGCCCCCATCATCCAGAATAGCAGGAAAACAGTTGCTGGACAAAGTTTATTGAGGCTTTGGAAAGCATCTGTAACTTCTGGGTGCCGCAGTCCCAGGCAGTCTGCTTTTTGTGAGAACCCCCAGTGATCAACAGTAAACTGCAGCCTGCCTTAAACCCAGGCTAGCCAGGAGCTGGGGCTGCTGTTGGCCACCGATTCCTTCTGATGGTAACAAAAGAAAATCAAGGTCTCCTAGAGGAAAAGTAGAAATTTTATTATAATTTTTTTCCCATTTAACATCTAGTAAATCAAAAAATACACGTATTGCTAAAAACCTCTCTCTTTAAAAATCTGCACTGGTAACCACTTCTAGGTGATCTCAGTAAATGAGAGAACTAGAGGTTCTCAGCTTAATCTGCAAAGCCCTCTGTTGCAGAACCAGTACTCTGATTGTTTTCCACCCAGGTATCCACGGTTTGTGAAATCCCGAATCCTGCTTTGACACGTCCTTGAGAAGATTGCTATTAATCAAAGATTAAGATTTTCTAGAAAGAAAAAAAAGCAACAGATTTGATGCCACTGATTAAGGCCAGATGCTGCCAGTTTTAATCCAGCTGAGTAGCACCTTAGGCCATTGGACTAACTGGAAGATAGGATGGCAATTCAGTTCAGCTTCTTAGGGATGACCCCTAATTTTAAAACCTGCAGTCTAGAGAAAGAATAGGAAACAGGGAAAAAAATCACCAGGGCATCACTAGGGTATGGATAAAATTTCTGTTTAGTGCCTACTACGTTTTCTGCCATTGGTAAAAGAGGGGAAATGGCCAAAGTAACTTCTAGCTTTGCTTCCAGGAAAGTTTAGCAATATTTTAGCCATGACCAGGGGATTTTTTTCAAATGCCTATCCAACAGTGCTGGCCTGGATTCTAAATGTGCTTTCTGCTTGTACTGTGTCCTGTGCACTGGCCCTCTGAATAATTCCTTTTTAGTCTTAAATTCAGTTGCAAAATCTACAGAGCAAATAACACTTCCCTGATTGCCCAAGAAACACGGGTGCAATTTCCACCAATACTTACAAAATACTTTTTTGCATTTGTAGCCCATTAGATAAGGATTCTACTTCAAGGTTCTACTTCATCTCTAACTTTAAGTCATCCAGATGTTTGCAGGTATCTGCAGGGTGGGTGTCAAGGAGAAGGGGCCAGGCTCTTGTCAGTGGTGCCCTGGGATAGGACGAGGGGCAATGGGC
>JANHFY010027283.1:0-15712 GCA_027560095.1 Chloroceryle inda
GTAAGGATGAAACCTTCTTGAGCCAAAGGGCTGCCCCAGTGTCCGGCCTCACCGGACGCTTTTAACTCCTGAAGGCAGGGAGGTGCCAGGGCCGTTCGGGGGTGGATCCTAACAGGTTATTTCCCGGCAGGAGCGATACAAAGAGAGTCCCTAAAATCAAAAGTGGAAGCTGAGATGTTTCCTTCGAGCCGAGGCTTGGGAAGAGGGTGCTAGGACGGGACCTGCGTCTCCTTTAGTGAAGCGTCTTTCCTGTGGAGAACAGCAACGAACTGGAGCTGGTGCCGCGCAAGGCCCCGGCGGGCGGCGGGTCCGGCCCCCACCGCGGGCACCGCCGGCGCCGCGTCCACACTACCTGCAGCAGGGCCAGGAGCTCCCACGGCCCCGTGCCGGGGCAGGAGCTTCATCCTGCTACTCAGCAAAGCGACTTATTTATACCGTGTCCTAACCTACGCTCCATCTCTTTTTGTTCTGTTTTGTTTTCCTCGAAACTCCTCGTTCTAGCTGGCAAAAAAGCGATGACAAAAATACCGACTATAACCACGCCGAGACATGAACTCGTTCAGTGCTGTAGATATTGTTTTGCAATTTCACTTTCCCTTCGTGTGCAGAGCATAAAACCAGTAATCAACCTTCGCAGCTATATAATAACCTGTTACATTTACACGGCGATTGAAAGGCAAAGGTCTTACACACGCACATAGAGTTAGGCTAGAGAAAAAACGATGCACAGGATGAGGGAGGCTGTTCACCAAACTGGACACTGTCAGGAAGAAGTGTTTTTTTTCTGGAGTACTGAGTACGTGATAATTCGCCAGCAGAAAGGATTCTTGTCTGTCGTGTGTGTGAGCGCGTGGGATTTTGGTTTCAATCACAAGAATAAGAAAGGTTGGGTTGGATGAAGTACGTCTATTTTTAATTATGAAAACTGCATTACAATGTGCATTTTTATATACAAATTCTTACTATTTTTTTTAAATTTGCCTCTAGTATCTTCATTTCTAACCTAGTATATAGAGGTTTTTAGTTTTGTAAATACTTATTACGTGCACTGTCTGTCATAGTAAAAAGTTGGGTTAAAATGCACTCTTTTTGTGATCAGAAACTGGCCTTCTCTTCGGAACTAAAACCACAGTACTTGATTGTATTGACAAGACATCAATAAAACCTATTGTACAAGTGGTGGCTCGGCTGTGCCTTTGTCCTGCTGTTCAGATCACCCACAGACCTCCTCAGGTCCAGCTCACTCCTTCCCAGCAGCTTTGCTTGCAGACAGAGATTCTTCCCCAAGAAGGAATCGTGTGTTCCTGGTGATTGAGGAAAAGGTTCCTGTCTCCAGTTCCTTTTCATAAATTGTGAATCCCAGATCCCTTCTGGAGTGGCAAGTATTCACTCGAGGAGGTTAAGACAAGAGTGCTGGGAATTCCCTTTCCCTTCTGAGTTTCCTTCCACGATGCCTGTTTTGCTGTGTTACACACCCTTCTCTACAGCCAGCCCTTTGGGGTTCAGTTACACACAAGGAATGGTCAATCACCTCTAAGCAGATCGCTTCCAGAGGCTAAAAGTGCCAAGAATAAAGAGAGGGAAATCATCTTTCCCAACCTGATCTCCTACCTGGAAAAGATGTTCCTTGCTACAGGTGAAGCACTCCCAGAAAAGCTTCTTTGCCTCCTTCAAAAGCTGCCGATGAAGAACAAGCGCCTCTGCTGCCGCAACTCACGGGGGCACCCAGCACCCTCGTGGTCCCTGCGTCACCGTCGCACGTCAGAACTCCTTCCACACTCAGCTCCTTGCTGCAAACAGTCTGCAAAGGAAAGGGGCTTCTCAGCGACCCTCCGTGCAGGGACTGACTGGCCCCACTAACCAGAACCACTGCTCCAGGGCAGCTACCAACTTCAGCTTCCCCTCAGGGCTACCGGGCAGGAGCGGGCACTCGAAATGCAGTTTTACAGCAGATTTTCAGGGCTAAAACTCACCCCGAATGAAGCGCGAGTCTCGGCTCCACACATGGTGTCCAGCTCCAAACAACTTCCACTCTGCCTCCTACAGCAAGATTTCCAGAAGCTGTAACAACAGTAGCCTCAGGTTGAGTCAAAGGGAAGTACAGGGTGGGGAGTAACAGCCCAGAGGTTTTCACACAACTCCTCTCCTTACTCAGTGTGGAACCACAACTTCATGACTTGAATGAAAAGACGGGAGCGGTGGCTAATTAACAAAGATAACGAAGTGATTTTATTTCTTTCCAAGAAAGACAGAGCTAATTGTTTGAGTACACGTTTAAATTCTGGCCTAAAGTGAGCTCTGTTTTTTACAGGAGCTCTTCACCAGGTCCAAACATTTAAAATTCTAAAGCTGCATTAAAAGAAAAATATCTTCTTTCAAAGGATTCCGTGAGTATGGTCACACTTCTGGCAGAATGACGTGAAAATCCTGACATTTTACACCTCAGCTCTGCAGCACAACACGTAAACATAAACAGACCCAAACTCCACGTGATCTCAGGACCAGGATTCATTCGTAGGAGGAAAACCCATTCCAGCGTCACACAGAAGACCGGCACTTGACGGAAGCAGACTAGAGGAAAAACCAGCAGAGCCCACGGCAGCTGCATCCCCACGTGGGCACGTGCCCCACGCACCCCGCTGGGTGCCGACGCCAGGGGGGAGTGATCACGACAGTCACTCCTGGAGTCACAGAAATACTGCAGGTTATGGAGAATTCCACACTCAGTCAAATTTATAAATGTTGCCATTCGATGGGAGCTCACCTCTTTTTTTTTTTTCCCAATTAAAAAGCTTTTAACCTTTTTCAGACGTACCACACCCACACGGCTACTCCCCTTTTGCCCAGCTCCATTGGACAAAGGTTTAATTGAGCTGGGAATGCTGGAACAACACAGCTTTGCTGGAATATTCGTGGCCACCAGTACCAGATTCAATGCAAATTCTTTTAAACTCTGGTAAATTCCCCCCCCGCACAGTTAACTGACTTTTCACTTTATTTTCTGATCACTTCTACTAAGCACAGAGTTTTAAGGCTGCCAGAAGAAACTCCTGCTTCCTGCTGAAGTCATTTTTGTCATGGACTGCAGCAGCACCAGGATTCAGTCCCTGTCTAACAGGAGGCTTCGCAGCTCTCTCCACCCACAGACGCCAACAGCTCCGGACACACGCAGGACAGCAGATTAGGAACAGAGGAGTAGTTGGGAGTAGCTGCAGCAACACAAAGCTTTGTAAGGGAACACAAAACGCAGTAGATCGGGACAGTGCCAGGTGGATTGCGGAGCGAAGGACACCAAAGGAGGAATAATTAGTTACACCCTTTTCCAGCAGCAACTACAAGGCAACTGGGGTTCTGTCTGCAGGCACCAAGGGTGTTTCTCACAATGCCACTTGCAACACAGAGACCCCTCCTCCAACCGCCGGCCTCGAAGGGCCCAGTGAACATCCCAGGCTCACCCTCCAGCAGCCTGCTCCACGGCCTGTGCCACCACTCGACCAGGGACAGGCCCCCCGATGACTCCCACTCCCATCCCTCAGTGGAGGGTGAGTTGGTGTTTTCAGAGGGGTGCAGAGCTCACCAAAGCCACTGCAGCACAGGCCACCAGCAACTGAACTGAAGGCCAGGGCACAAAGGAGCCGAGGAAAATGGCAGGGAAGTCCGTGGGTTCAGACACCCAGCGAGTAACGGCAAAGACCAAACGGCACAAGAATGAGAGTCGAAAAATACGGAAAGCCGGACGCTCCCGCTCACGGCAGAGGAGAGGCACCCGCTGCCCAAGGTGCCACACATGGCCACCTCCCAGCGGCACCACAACCGGAGGGTCCGTCCCCTCTCTCCCAAACCAGCTCGAGCTTCCCGCTCCCCACTCACAGCAGCGGGCGGCTCTCCCTGGCGCGGATCCCCCCGCGGGCTGCGGCCCAGCGAGGCCGAGGTGAGCGCTCAGAGCCGCTGGCAGTACAGCTCGTGCAGGCTGTTCGCCAGCGCCTGCGTCTCTTGGAAGGCTTCGCAGCTCTGCTCCCAGCTGGCAGGTATCTGCTCCTCCCCGTAATAAGCCCCCGCGATGGCTCCCGCCATGGTGGCGATGGTGTCCGTGTCTCCGCCCAGGGAGATGCAGTAGATGATGGTCCTCTGCAGGTTGCTGTAGTGGCCGGGGATGTCCGGGTCAGCTTCCATGCAGCGCAGGAAGGAGTAGATGGCGGTGGGGACGGAGCGCAGAGCGGCGATGCCGTTGCCTGGTGACACAAGCAAACACCTGCAGCACTGTAGGACACCCGTGTCCTGCTTCCCCCCAGGGGTACCTGCTCCCTTCGAACCCCACCTTCCAGGTGCCAGTTATTTCAACACCACTATCACTGATTTTATCAGGACGAGGTGAGGAAATTTGCATCTCAGAAATCTCCCCAGTCCCCCAGCACTGCAGACACCTCAGAGGCCAGCGCCCCACGACACCAGTCTAGTTTGGCAACACACTTTGGCCTGCCCCCGGCCAACAGGAAGATCTGACAGCCGTTAAGAGGTCTTAGAATATTAATCAGCATTATTCATTATAAGCTTTTCTCAGCAAGTAATTTTTTCCCCACCAAGACAGAGAGGGAATCTCTCGGTCAGAACCCAGAGAACCCCTGGCTGGTGAGCAAAGGCAGCCCTTCCGGAACATTCTGTGCCTGGAGAGGCAGCAGAGAAGTGGCACCTGGAGAAGGACAGACGCAGCAGGATGGCCAAGTCACAGTCCTGCTTCCAGCTCTTTCCTGAGACTTGGAGCAACAAAGATACTCACCTAATTCAAACAACACATCTGCTTTGGGAACGCTGCTGAGCTCCAAAAATTCCTTTATTTTCTTTAGACGCCTTGAAAATGGTAAATCCTCAAATCCCAGCCTGGGAAGAAAAAAGCACAATGAAGAAGAGAACGTGAGGAGCCAGAATACGCAGTACGCAGCAGCATCGATGCTCCTCACGGCCACTTACACTCGGGCGTCAGTAAGAGACTTATCATCTGCCTCGACGTCTTCCATGTGGCTGATGAGCTGCTCCAGGAAGGTGTCCCTGCTGAGCTCTCCCTGCAGGGCGAGGTGCACGGCCAGGGCCTGCAGGATGGCCCCGTTGTAGCCCAGGGAGTTGGCGTGGGTTAGCTCCGCGCTCAGCTTCGCAAACTGCCGACGAGAAGACAGCGTCAGCTCAGCCACCCGAGGTGGGACCGGCCCGACGCAGCTCCCCGGCGAGCCACGGTACCTTCTTCACATCCTGGACATCAGAATAGACGAGTGAGATGCCTGCCACCCTCATGGCACCGCCGTTGCCGTAGGAGCCTTTCCCGTTGAACTGGGCTCTCGCTGGTTCGAAGACATCGTTGCACTTGGGGCTCAGGAGCTTCTTGAAGACGTTGACCACGGCCATCCCATAGCCCCTGTTGGGTTCCCTCTTGTACTCCTCAGCAAACCTGGCGCCGGCAAGGGAGCAGCAGGTGAGAGAAAACACGGGATGGACAGACTGTTACTGGGGTTTGGGAGGAGGTTGCGTGAAGCCCCTGATAACGTGGGTTAGTAACGCGTGGGTAATTCAGTGACAGGGTTCAAGGGGGTGGGTTCTGAGGGGAAGAATCTGATTCCCCCAAAGCGGAGTGAAAGGAGGAGGGGCCTATTGACACCACCCTGTGCAACCCACTCGTTCCCCCCTCCACCCTGCCTTGAAATAGAAGCAAACGAAACATTTCCGTGGGTCCCAACCACAAACAAAGTCTTTTGTTCAAGTTCAATGGAAGAGTTTTCTAAACAAATAAATGTTCTCCCCTAAGTGGAACCAAATGCTGCCAGGGCTGTGGATTCAAAAGGGAAATGGATCATAAACAAACTGGAGCTGACCTCAGTGACATTCGCTAGCTGAATTAAGGGAAGTAGAAACACAAATAGCAACAAATAAACATGAAAGGAAAGGCTTCTGAAATTCCTGAGCACAATCTTCCATAAGGGTGAATGAAGCTACAGGGCTGGGACACAGCACATGCCACCCCGCTTCAATTCGAAGCGGACTCGGAACCCGCACAAGAAATCACACCATTAGCCATCACTTTTCACGTTATTTTCATCCACAGCGTTGACTTTGCCCTCATCTCCCTCTCACAGCCAGTTAACAGTGGTTGCTTCATCTTAAGACGAGCTTTGCCTCCACTCGACCCCTCAGCGCCCCGGCTCCAGCGCTCGCCACGCTCCTCACCTCTTGGCCATATCAACTTCGTCAAACTCCCGCTTGGCCAGCAGGGACTGCACCACCGACCTGCTCATGGCTGTGTCGTCCGTGTACGAGAGCGTTTCTGAAACAGAAGGTCAAAACAGGACGTGACAAACCCTCCTCCTGTCCTTCTCCACTGTCAGCACTTCCCTGCTCTCTGAGGCCTAATGATCTGTAGAGCTGGAGTGGAAACAGGACCAGAAGTTCCCCAGCACTTTGAGCTCATCACTACCTACGGTCATCAAAGACAACATGGAATGAGAGGGATGCACCCGCAGCAAGAATGAGACAGAAAGCACTTCAAGATTAATTGGAGCCAAGAGGAAGTGTTGAGCACCCAGAGGCACAAGCGATAAACAAGCAAGCCCCTTTCCCTAGGGTAAGTTCACAGCACATTCTGACAGAGGAGAGAAAGCAGACTGGCAGTTCTGGACAAGACCACCACAGAATCAAGTGCCTTTAAAATCCTACCAGAGGGGTTTACTGGGCTTGCTGCACAGCTCAGAGCCACCCACTGATCAATCCTCCCTTGCTAAGAGTTAAATAACTGCTCTTGTGCTTCTCTTGCTCTGCTCCCCATCTATTTTTGGTACATCTGTTCCCTGCTGACACCCCTGCACTGCGAGACCCCCGTTGCCAGCCGGCCATGCTTGACAAGGAGCAGCGCAGGCCGAGCACTGCAACCCCCAGCTGCCTGCAGAGCAGCCTGTGCTGAGGGGACCGGGAACCGCCCCGGGGGAGCCAGAAGCCGGCACCGCTTCAGAAAGGCCATCACACCCCGGCCTGAGGATCCCACGGCGTGGGCGAGAGGGCGGAGCAGGGCTGGCAGTCCCAGAGGAGGCGAGGGGCTGGGGACACCCATGCCCGAGAGGGGCTGTGGGCTGGAGGTGCGGGGGCGAGGTGGGGTGATACGCACCCCAAGGCCCGACTCTGGGGGTGCTGGGGCCCAGGCCCGTATCTCTGGGGTGTTCGCAGCCGGGCCTGAGCCGGTGGGTAGGGGGAAAGGGAGATGTCCTCCGGGCCCGACCCGCGGGGTTTCCTCCCACCTCTCCGGGCGCTGCCGGCCGCTTCCCCCTCCTCGGGTGGCCCAGGCGCCGGTTCCAGGCCTTGGAGGAAAGATAGCAGATCGGGCAGCTTCACGACGCTCCTGCCTTCAAAGACGGCACCCAGGCAGTCACCCAATAACGCCCCGACCAAGCAGCCCCGGAACCGGGCGGCTCCAGGGCGAGGCCGCGCCGCCGTTCGCCCGCTGCCCGAGCCCGAGCCCGAGGCCGCCATTTTGTCCCGGCGCCGTTCTCCTGCGGGCCGCCAGGGGGCGCCGCCGAGAGGGGGAACTTCCAGGACATCGCCCCCTGGCGGCCCGGAGGGATATAGGGGGTGCAGGGCAGAGCCTTCGGGCGCCCATGGGACGCAGCAGGGCCCTATAGCGGGCGCGGCTCCTCTAAAGGGGGGGCATGGAGGGGACACTGGGGGCGTTTTGGGCAGGTTTTGGTGGATTTCGGGG
This sequence comes from Chloroceryle inda, assembly GCA_027560095.1. NCBI lineage: Eukaryota > Metazoa > Chordata > Aves > Coraciiformes > Cerylidae > Chloroceryle > Chloroceryle inda. The sequence continues at coordinate 7,733 of JANHFY010027283.1, forward strand.
GGATTTGGGGCCGGCGGGCGGAGGGAGGTGGCAACAGCGCCCGCCCCCGGCAGCGGCGCCTTCAAGATGGCGGCGGCGGGGGAGGGAGCGGAGGACGGCGGCTTCCCGCCTGCTGACGTCACGCGGAGGAGGCCACGCCCCCCACCACCGGCGCCGCTGGGCGGTAGCCAATCAGCGAAGAGCGCGGCAGGGCTTTGGCCACGCCCCTCCGTCGGCCGCCGGCAGGCACCTTGGCGGGGGCGGTGCCTGCCCTCGCGCTGTCCAATGGGCTTTGATCCCGCCTCCCCCTCCCAGCGCCGTCCAATGGGCGGCGGCCCTGCCTCTCCGGCGCATGCGCCCAATCGCTTCTTCCGCCCCGGGCCCCGCCCCTTCCGCAGCAACGTCTTCTGACACCCTCCCCTGGCGATGCTCTCTGGGAATTGTAGTTTCTCACGGCCAGCATGGGAAGCGCCGCCGCCTGGCAGTGCCCGCGCGGCGGACTGCATCTCCCGGCATGCAGCGGGGCAGCCGCATCCCGGCACGGTCCACCATGGCGGCGGCGGCGGCGGCACTCGGCAGACTGCGGGGTAAGAGCCGGCGGGCGGAGGGGGTGGCCCCGTGCTGGGAGGACCGGGAGCGTCCCGCCACCAGCCATGCGCAATAACCCTGGGACATCCCCCTACTCCTCGGCCCCGCTCCGCCTTGCTCAGGTCCTGTCCTCGAATCCCACCCGTCGCGGGGACGAGGTCCGGGCCCGGGCCCGGTCAAGGGCCTCGGGCAGCTGGGGCCGGCCCCCCGTACGCTGCCCCCCGGCCGCTCCCTGACGCTCCTCTCCTCGCAGGGATGCTCGCAGCAGCAGGACCTGCGGTGGGATCCGCCAGGCCGGCCCACCCGGGCTCACGGTTCCTCAGGCAGAGCTGCCGCCAGCCTGCGGGACCACGGGCCGGGCCGGAGCCTGGCAACAGGGGACTTCCCGAGGGGGTGGAGTACATCCCCACGCGTAAGAAGGGCAAGAACCCGATGAAGCCGGTGGGGGTGGCCTGGTGAGTGGCTGGGGTGGCGGAAGAGGATCAGCTCAACTGCTCTGTGGGGCCTGGGGTGGAACGGGGCATCCTCTAGGGCTGCTGCACTGAGCTGGGGGGACTGTGTCTGTGCTCCCCAAGAGTGGCATAGAGCCCATGTTTTCCTTCCGGGTCTCTCCATCTCCTGCCTGCCTGCTGTCATGCAGGGCCATCGGATTGCCCTCTGGCATCATCCTTTTCCTTCTGGCCAAGCGGGAGGTGGACAAAAATCGTCAGGAGCAGCTCAAAATCCGCCGAAGGATGATGGAAGCCAACCAGGGCGAGTATGAGACAGAGCGATACAAAACGGTGGCCAGGGGGGCATAGCTGGGTTGCCCCCAGCCTGGCATGATGCCTCGAAGGGACTGGCCAAGGGGATGTCAGTCCCATGGACACACAACACAGACACCTGCCATCCCTGTCCACCCCACAGGGCGGTTGTGGTGCTGGATAAAGACAAATAAACCTCATCCCCGGTGAGTGGAAGAGCTCAGTGCCACTGCGGTTGCTCCCTCGGTGCTCAGCCCAGGCTCTGCCTGCCCCCAGAGCAGAGGGGCCCAGCTGCTCTGCAGACAAGGTTCTGCCCACAAGGGCAGAGGGGAACAGGCAGAGGAGGAGGCCAGACCTGGAGCAGCTTGACCTTGTTTCTTCTGCCCCAAAGCAGGGTTTATGCTGTGCCAGGCTGCAGCCCCCACTCAGGCCACCTACAGGTTTTTGGGGGGAGTCACCACACCAGTAATAGTAGGACTGGAAAATCAAAGTGTTTTATTTAGCAAGTGCAACTTTGCCCACATCTGTGGCTGCAGGGCCTCTTGTGACATGAGCTCTGCCATGGGTCCTGCCACAGAGGTCCCAGCTGCCCCGTGCCCACATCAGGCACTGCCACAGCTTGGGGAGGGGGGAGCACGGCCGGAGCTGCATTTAAGGCACCAAGTGAACACCACTGACTATGCTCTACCAAAAAAATCCCAACATGAGTGAATGATAACCAACTGGGCTTTGCCAAAAGAATCGCAACACGATCCCAGCAGCTGCCGCCAGCTCCCCACACACAGGCAGGACTGTGCTGCTCTGCTGCCATCCCAGAACTACTGGCATGGCCTTGGCAAGTAGTGCTGAGTCCAGGCGCTGCCAAAACACTGGCAGACGGTGTCCCCCCAATGCCCTCAGAGGCTTGTTGGGGGGTGATCAAGGAAAGCCCTTTCATTAAGCAGCCTATGGATAGGGATGCTAAAGCATTTTACGAGTCGTGATAAGCAGCTGTATCCTGTACAGAGGCCAGAGGAGGAGGTAAGGGGCAGTGGAGGGGAGACAGGAGGGGTCTCGGCTAATCCCGGCCAACAATCTGCAGGATGAAGGTGAAGATGTAGACGATGTCAGTGTAGATTGTAAGGGCACCATAGATGTACTCCTCGGGGCTCAATGTGTTCTTCCTGTTGCCCAGTACAAGCTGAGTGTCATAGGCAAGGAACTAGGGAGACAGAGGGTGTCAGGAAGGTGACTGAGAGTGGGTTTCCCCCTCTCCAGTCCCTGCCTGACACCCTCTGCCCACCCCAGCTGTCAGCTCACCAGGGTGAAGGCAATGGCACCGATGGCCGCGTACAGCATGTGAAGCCAGGGGACCTGCACAGGGAAGGGGACACAGGCAGGGTGAGCTGGGTGCTGGCAGTCAGTGGACAAGGTGGGGCAGGTTCTGCCCATACCCAGTTCCCAAGGAGATGCTGCTGATGCTGACGCCAGTGCTGACACACCCTCTCCCTGCGGGCAAGCTGCCTCTGCTCTGGATGGCACCACACCCTGCTCCCCAGCAAAGGGGGACCACCTAAACTCCCCTGCCTTTGCCAGGCCTGGGGACACCCAACTGTGGACATTCGTGGCACTCCCAGCCCCTCTGTCTCCCCCACTCACGTATTTGAAGGAGAGGACAATGGCGGTGACAATCCCGGTCACCATGACCACGATGCCCAACACACAGAAGAGCCCTGGACACGATGTAAAATCAACCTGCCAGGGAGGCAATATACATATGTCACAGGAGAGCCTGGGGTGTCCCCAGCATCCAGCTCCCCCACACCCAACCCCCTCCAATGCAGGGCAGGGCACAATCCCCTCCGTGCCTTGGTCTGGAAGCAGAAGATGGTGACAATGATGGCCACGATAGCAGTGATGAGCATGGCAATCAGGACGGCGTTGGTCCGGTGCATGCTGTGGACAGAGACACCAGAGTCGCCCTACACTCCATCATCCCCCTGCCAGGTGGCTGGTGGTGATCCCAGTGGCCCCGCTGTCAGGCAGGGACCCCACTGTCCCCAGACCCAGGGGACTGGAGTATCACCCAGCTCCCGTCAGCCTCTCATTTGAGCCAGCTGTATGGCGGGGGACAGGAGATACCCCAGCTTCTGTTACCACAGGGTCCCTGGGGCGTACCTGGCAATTGTCCCTGTCATCAGCCCCATGGCCAGTGTCTGCAGGAGAGAAGGGTAGGCTCAGCACAGGGGGCAGCACCATGGCAGGCAGCAGTTTTCAGCTGTCACTTGCCTGTCCGCATGCCCTCCCCATCCCTCCCAGCCCACCTGGGGAGCAGGAGTGCCATGGGGGCACAAACAGGCCTGCCCCCTGGCCCTAGCCCACTCACGAAGATGCTTAGCAGGATGATGTTCCACGGGAAATGTCTCCTGTGGACAGAAACCGGGGAGAGAGGTGAGCACATGACAAAGGCTATGTTGTGTCCCCCTTGTCCCCATTCTCCAGGGACAGCCCCAGGCAGGGACCCGACCCTCCTTCCTGATACTCGGAGAACAACACACACCCCTCCCCCCATATCCACATCCCCCCACTGCAAGGGTCCCAGCCACCAGTGACTCACCGAGGTCCTTGGCAGCAGGCCAGCACCAGGTAGGTCACCAAGAAAACAGCGCTGTAGGGAGAGATGGTGGGTGTCAGCCCTGCAACCCCCCCAGCAGGCCCCACCCAGGACTGGGAGGTTGCAATTGTGGGATGCCAGCTGCCAGATGGCATGCTGGGGGGCACAAGCCAGAGGACCCCCTACTCACTATGAGGCATAGTAGAGAGCAACATTGCTTTGGACAAAGGAGCGAACAGGAGAGCTGTGTAACAGAAGGGACAAGCATGAGGGAGGGGGGACAGCAATGACTGTTCCCTCAGAACCCCCTCCAGAGGACACGGTGCCAAACTCCCTCCTTTTTCGAGGCAAGGCAGAAGGATCCTCCACTCACACAAAGGTGAACACGGCAATGATCCCCACTGTCACCAGCAGCTGCAGGGAGATGATGGCATAGACCTGTAAGAGACAAGAGGGTCAGCACCTGTACCCTGACCCCACCAGATGCCTCTCCACCCCAGTGGGTGCCCCCCATCCCAGGACTCACCTTGCGGATGAAGGTGTGCCGGACTTTCCTGTCATCCCAGTCAGCCGATTGAAGTGGGGAATCATCCCCAATGCCATTATCACCTGCGGTGAGGGACACCCCTCAGCACCAGGGTAGTCTGCAGAGCACCCCACAGCACCCCTGTTTCTAGTGCCCCCCCTCAGAAACCACCCAAGGTACCCCTACTTACTGAACCGAATAGGCATGGTGGGCATGGCCATCCCTGGCTGGTGATACCCCCCTGCTGCTGGGTACCCCCCCGGCTGCGGGTACCCCCCTGCTACAGGGTATCCCCCAGGCTGTGGGTACCCTCCAGCATAGTGAGGTGGCTGGGGGTACCCCCCGGGGGGTGGGGGGTAGAAGGGGTTCTTGTCATCGTAGGGAGGAGGTGCACTGGGCTGTGCCATGCTGGCTCCCCACGTCTCCTGCAGGCACCTAGAGGTGAGACAAAATAGGGGGTCTCAGCATAGACAGGTCCCCCACCCCAGGCAGGACGTGTCTTTAGCAAGCAGAGCCACAGGTGCGGGGATGCAGGAGACAGTGGAACCGCGAAACTTCCTCCTCCCACTTTAATAGCTGCTTCTAATTAATCAGACAAGCTGGCCTCAATGCCAGCGGCTTAATGAGAGGTGAGGGAGATCCCTACTGCCCCTTGGCCAGGGCCACCTGCATTCCTGTGCCCTGAGTCCCAGGCAGCTGCGTCAGCCACAGGCAGGGCACATCCAAGTGCTGACTCAAGCCACCGCGGGGACGTGACTTCTCCAGCAGGGATGTGACTTCTCTGGTGGGGATGTGACCACTTTGGCCTCTGGAGCCCACCCTGCTGTCACCAGGGGTTGGGTAGAGAGGACCACCCCACCACACTCTGGCTGGTCTCCAGTTTCTGGTGGCACCATACTGGGGACAAAGTGCATCACCTTGCCAGCTGCATGGGATGGAAACATGGGGCTTGATTCTGGTCACATGCACACTCCCCCACTATTTCTGGGGTGCCCCCCACTCAGCAGATCATGCAGGGGCTTCAGAACTCCTGAATCTTCCCAGAGAGTTACAGGGACAAGTGCTACCCACATCATCTTGAAGGGAGGTGGGACACATGCCTGGGGAGGGGAGCTCAGTCCCAGGGGGGTCCTGGCTCCCCTCCCCAGCCACAGCAGGCCCCCTCAGAGAAGCCCTAGCAGCTGCAAGCCACCAGCCCAGGCCCAAGGCCAGCTGCCAGGCTTGGCCCCAGGAGGAGAAGGGCAGGATCTCCAAGGCTGGGAAAACAATGGCACTGACGGGAGCTGGTGCCAGGCCTTTAGCCACCTGCCACCCCCCAGCACTGGCACCAGGGGACACTCAACCTGAGTCCCAGGCAGGTGCCAGAATCCCCCATATCCTTCCTTCCCACAACAATGATGTGACCCTGGGAAGGGACCAGGATCCCAATCAGGCCTGGGCAGGGAGGGGTCCAGGCGCTTCCTCCAGCGTGAGTCCAGTGTTTCCCATAGCTGGGCTGGGCAGCCAGTGCTGCCAGGGGGAGCACACTTGGGCCAGCCGTGCCAGGTCTGGGGGAGCAGCTCAGTGTCCATCCCTCCACTGTCCATCTGTCCCAGCTGCAGCACAGCTACCATGGTCATGCCACCCTTCACCATTGCAATGACAGCAGTAACAAAAATAACTAGTGTGGCGGTGCCCACCCTGACAGGAAGTCTCCCTTCTGCTGCTCTGTGGTTTCCCAAAAAGCACCCTGTGTCCCTTGGCAATGCCTCACCTGCAGGGCCTGGGAGGTGCCCAAAATAAGAGCCTGACCCCAGGAGAAACACTGTGACCAGCACCCGGTTAGGGGGGACTGGAGTAGAGTCCCCAGGAGAGGACCCAGGTGCCTAGGGAAAGCAGGGTGTATCTGGCCAGCACATGGTCCTTGGGGAGTCCCATGCTCTGCCCATGGCCAGAACCCCATGGCAGGGGTCTGCTGGCTGCTGCAGCCCCTCCTGCCCCTGCCCCAGTGGGGTGGCCTTGGGGATGGGGAAGGAACCAGCCTGACAGGTCCCTGTGGCTGCTGCACTCAAGGAGACAGGCAGCACCCTCAACCCTCCCCAGACCACAGCACAGCAGGGTCCCAGAAACAGAGGTCACTGTCTACAGGGCCACTTGGGCCACCTCAGTGGCCCCAGCATGATGTGCCATCCCCAGAGAAAGGGTGCTTCTCTGAACTGGCACCGCGACTCAGCACAGATAAGGCGCACATGGTGGGGAACTTGGGTGCAGGAAGTCATCACCCCCACCATGGCCCCATGGGTAGCACTGGGCAGTCTCCCAGCTGACAGCCCTGGTGTTTCTGCCAGGCTCAGGTCCTTGCCCCAGCTCCACGGGGACCCTGGGGTGCCACAGGCCACCTTGGGAGTGGACTAGGGTTTGGGGCATGGGCCAGGGCTTCCCACTTTCCCCATGGATCTCCATGGTTAGGCTGCCTGGGAAAGCACCTCACTGCCCAGAAAAGCCTGGAAGCTCCCACCAGAATGGCACAGCTTGATACAGCACAGCATGGCTTAGTACAGCATGGCACAGCCTGGTACGGCATGGCTTAGTATTGCACGGCACAACTCAGTACGACACAACTTATTAAGGCGCAACCCAAAAAAGTACAACACAATTTGGACTGCCCCAGCCCAGTCTGGCCCAGCCCAGCCCGGCACGGCCCAGCCCAGTTGGATTCATGCCGAGGGGGTCAGCACGGCCGCACAGGCCAGGTTCCCCTGCTGTCCAATGCTGCTCACACAGGACAGGCATTTGCAAGATTTCAGCGTGACTGCTGCCTCTCTGCCCCCCTGCCCAGGGGGCAGGGGCTGTGACAGGGGTGCCCTCCTGTGCCCAAGCCCCGGCACCCCTCCAGGACCCGGAACCGAGACCCACGCACCCCTACGGTGCCCCACCTCCAGCATGCTGGGCACAGACCCCTGCCCTCCCCTCCCGACGCACCCCACAGGGGCCGTGGGGACACCCTCCGTAGCACAAAGGACGGTGCCCCGTTCCCGGACCATTCCACGCCGCTCCCACGTAGCCCCCACCAAGCGATCCCGTGGGGTCTGGAAAGCAGCACCAGGCCTACAGCGAGGGCCCGCTCGCCGGCTTCTGTCCTTCCGCGTCCCCGCCCGCGGGACCCCGCTCCGGGCCCGAAGTATCCCCACCCGCTCCCGGATTCTCAGAGTGTTCCCGCTGTTCCGGGATCGGTCTCCCACCATCGCTCTGTTCCCGCCGCCCTCCGGGACGCTCGGTCCAGCGCTGGGACACCCCACCCGCCGGCTGTGGCACCGGAGGGAATCGGGACAGGGGGGTTGGAGCGGAGCGATGGCGGGGGAAACGGGGCAGAGGGGGATCAGGGAGACCGTCAGGCGAGGCGGAGAAGTGGTTTGTCTCCGTGCCTCACCCTTGTCAGCAGCCCCCAACGGTAACCGGGAGCGGCGGTGTGCGCGAAGCGGAGCCAACCCGTCCTACCTGCTGCGCGCTGCCCCCCGAGCTGCTGCCGAGACCAGCCGGGACGGGACGGGGAAGGCACCGCCCACCCTCCC
>JANHFY010027288.1:0-15839 GCA_027560095.1 Chloroceryle inda
TCATCCACTTTGGCGCAGGTGCCAGCCCAGCAGGATGCTGCAACATGCCACAGGCCGGCTGGGATAGCAGGGGGAGGTTCTCCTGCTCCAGACCCCGCCCAGCTCCCGACCAGCCCCGCAGGCTGAGGCAGTGTTCTGGGGAAGAGGCAGTCAGGGCAGAGCGTGCAGGCTTATGGGCCGGAGGACGTGCGTGCAGCGGAGCAACACAGCAGCAGCCCTCTCTGCAGGATCTGTTTGCCTTGGCAGAGTCAAACTCACTCTGGAACTCTTCCCTCTCGGAGCTCTGCATGGGTGTTAGAGGTGACTGAGATGCAGCTCCAGAGTACCTGTGCACATTACACGTTCTGGAAAGCTGCTACCAGCCCTCACTTCCACAGACAGCCCTGGTAACTGCAAGGTACATCTCTCCCGGCCTACAGAGATCTCATTCTTGCAGCAAGTAGCATTCTTCAGCATGGCACAATGTGGGACATCAGCCAGTCTCACCTGGAGCCACAGGAGCAGGCAGAGGACATTCCTGGCCTTTAGACATGGCTCTAAACACTGACTCTTCCTGGCCTGAGCTGCATTCCCTGCTAAGCCCTCAGGGACAGTCCCAGCACAGAAAGATGCACACCCCTGTAAGACCTACTCCTGGAGTTCTTCCTCTAGAGCACAAATTCTGCCTGCATCAGGGCCCCACATCTGTCTGCTACAGCCTCCCCACTACCCCAGTCAGTGACCCCAAAGCTACAAACGTGCCCCCCGTCCATCAGGCTTCACTGCTTCTCAGGGAGCAGGGGGGAAGGAGAGCAAGTCGCGTGTTCGTGGAAGCTGGGGCATTACTCTGCTCACTTATGCCTGCTGTGCGCTTTGCATGACAACCCCACGAGGCTCTCAGGAACCTTTCCTGTGCATAGGCAGAGAAATTTCCCAGCACACAGAGGTTAATGGGCCTGTGGTCTGCTCCTCCCATCTGGACCACGCAGGCCAGATGCCGTGCACAGATTTCTTCTGCCACCCAGGGACAGGAAGCACCAGCTCCAGACAAAACCCCGCGTATCTAAACAGCGCCGCAAGAGCTCAGCAGCACTACACACACCTCCCAGCTTGCCGTGGGCAGGCCCGGAGACAAACCATCAGCAAAAGCCAAGCGCTCGCGCTGCTGGGGTAAAGCGCTGCACCCAGAACGGCACGCGAGCGAAGCGCAAAGCAGCCCTGGCAGACCCGGGATCCCCAAACGACGGCGACCGCTACAAGGCGCGGGCTGCACTTGCCACCTCCTGACAGCAAGTACCCTGTGCCTCGCAAAAGGGACTTCTTGGCACCTGCCTCCCGGCAAGGTGAGGCTGGGGTAGCAGCTGGCTGGCCACAGCACCCTGCCAAGAGCAGCTGGCCCAAAGAGCACAGCCTGCCCAGGCATTCCTAGTCGGTTAGGGGACTGCTCCTGCACAGCCTGGCCCATCACCACTCCCTAACCAGAGAGTCCTTAGTTAGTTGCTCCCTCCTCCGCCTCCTCCCCACGCACCTCGGTGAGGGCTCTGCTCTAGCCTGGAGGAAGACGGTGAGACACAGGCCTGATTAATTTTCACAGCACATAAGGGAGTTGCTAGCCCTTTAAGTGTCAGCCAGTCTCGCTCACTCGCTCTTGTTCTCCAGGGACCTATTAATAGCAGCTGGAAAGATCACATCACTCTCTGGATATTTATACCCCTCATTCCACACCAGGAGAGATTTATGTCAGAGCTGCCGTCCCAGTGCCTGCCCAATTGCTCTGTCAAACTGCTCACAGGGGGAGGGGAGCAGAGCAGGGAAGGAGACACGGAGAGGGCAAGCGGGGAGGAGGAGAAGGTCCATATGGCACAGGCTGCAGCGCTAAGCACACACGCTGCCTGCAGCCGCTGCCTGGCCAGCCACAGGGAGCCTTCAGCCCTGCTGGAAGAGGCTGCTGCCAGACAGCATTCCAGAAAGCCAGCCCTGCAGCAGCTCCCACTGCTGGTGGCCTCGGCCCCCGCCTGCTGCTGCGCCGCAATCTTTGCAACACGTTGCACCGCGGTCCTGAGGGTCACAAACTGACTGACAGCAGTGTGTGGCTACATCAGCCTAGGAGATACCACCACTACCACCCATACCAGCGACGGGCTGGGAGATGCAGGCCTGCCTGTGGCACATCTGCTCAGATGCAGTATTGCATTCCAAACAGATCCCAAAGGGTTTCACTGAGCATGTGAATGCTCGGCAGCATTGCAGCACAGCCCCAGCACAGCGTAGCGCGGGCATGAGAGGGAGAAGGAAAACCAGGCCCTGTTAAGACCAAGCCTGCAGAGCCCAGGGACTAATGCTCCCGTTGCATGCACCCCCTATCCCTCTAGTTCTCAGGTCCGGTTGCAGGGAACGCACACATCGATCCCAAAGGACCTGGAAGCTGCCACAACAAAATCTTCCGATGCTGCCTGCGGCATGGATGAGCCTCACTGGCTGTCAGGTCCCTCCAGAATGTTACAGTCTGGGGGCATCTCTCTTCTTCCTTCATCTTGAGAGCAGGCTGGTGCTCCAGGGAGGACATCTAATGCCTTGCCTCAGCCAGTCACGGGGCAGAAAGCCACGCAGGGCTGAAGGGGGACCCAGGCTCAACCCGGCTCAGCCTTCCTCTCCTAGTCTTCACTGACAGCAGCCGCATTCCCCTCGCAATTCCAAAGAGGAGAAATATCAGAAGCAGCTGCCTGTGGATTCTGCTCTGCTTTCGGGAATAGCAACAGTTGGATCTTGTTGCAGATGCATAGTGGGGATCCACCCCAGCCTCCCATCTGTCTGGTTGCTGCATGCCGATGGGCATCTCGATTGCTGCAAGCTCCTTGCACACACCCCTAGAGTCAAACTGGATTCCAGCAGGCAAACCACACATCTGGGCCACAGAAGACAATTAATTAGAAAGTAGATACCCTGACACGAGGAGATAAACAATCCAGAACATCTTGAAAAGAACACAAGAAGGAGATTGCATGGAAACCTGGCTCCCTCTGCAATTTAGCAACACACCCACTCCAGCCCAGTAGTTTTAAAGACAATAGCAAGCTTAATTCCCAGTGGTCAAAGCAAGGAGGCGAGACTCCCAGCTTCTACCCCCGGCTGCCAACAATTCCATGAGTGACCCTGAGCAAGATGTACTGCTTCTGGGTGCTTCGATCCCCTTGTCATTAAACAGGGGGACAACCCAGACTACCTCAGGTGGGGAGGGCAACCTACAAGGCACAATAAACACCTCTGCTGAATGCAGCGCTACATCTAAACACAGAGAGTGTTTGCGCCTGGAACATCTGAAAAGCCACAGCTTTAAATGAAAGACTGGGAGCTTAGCAGACAAGAAACCTTAAAACAACAAGAACCGCTTTCCGTAAGTCTCCTCCAGTAGGCTCTGAACAGCAGCAGAGGGGGAGGAAGAAGCTCCAGGAGAGGAGAGACTGGGCTGACATATTCCCAATCCCGGAATTGCTAGCTGATAGTTCAGAAACCTGAAACCCTGCTGCGTTCCCAGAGGACTTTCTGGTGAATCATGCTCCTGCTCGTTCCAAAGGATAACACAGATTCCCAACATTGCCGCAAGAATGTGGAGCCTGCGCCTGGCTCCTGATGGGACAAGAAAGCCTCCCAGTCACCAGCCTGCCAGCCTCACAGCTCCCACATCTCTGAGCTGGCTGACATGGCTGCTGCGCCTTCCCTATCGGTGAAAAGGACAACAGAAGAAGCTGGGAAGCTGATTCAAAAAGGAAGGAGCTTTGCTGAACCTCCTGCCTATCGGATGCGGGGGAAAGCTCTTGCGAAACCCAGACAAACGCTGACTTGCGCATACCCAGCGAGGACCAGAACCCCGGCCTCCCGAGCTGTGCTGACATGCCCCGCAGCTTGCAAACAGCCAACGTACAAGACAGGTCCCGACGGAGCGATGCAACGAGAAGAAAGTCCCTCAGCCCCTCTCTGCCAGCCAGTCCAGGAAGCAGCAAGACTAGGTTGCCGCTGCAAGCACCCTCTAACCACATCAGTGGTGCGGATAACTGCCCACCCTCTCACTGCAAGTGGCAATCCCGGGACAAGCCCGATACAGAACATCCCCTGGACACCACCATAAAGTCAAGCAAACACCGTGGCTTTGGAAATGACAGATTCTAAGCAAGCTCAAGGGCTTCTTAAGGAAAGCCATTATACAGAGAGCAGCAAAAGGAGACATCCCAAAGACCCACCACTCCCTCCTGAAATACCTGTCACCCCAAGTCTGATGAGATCATGGGCACGCTGCCTAACACCACTCCTAGATTACCAGTTCCTTCCAGGGTTAACAGCAGAAGGGGTTGGCACACCTCCAAAGAAATACCATACTATTTCATTGAAGTCACAGTGTTTCACAGAGGCAAAGACTACAACAAACTTTACAGAATCAAGATTTCTTAAGTCCAAGACTCTTGGATCATTTCTGACTTGAGAAAAAGACCAGAATCAGAAACTTGACCTTTTCCATGAAAAAATGGTTGTTCCAAAACAATCCTTTTAACAAGACCATTCAATGGCTTTTGAGTTTGTTCCAATGAGAAACAAAACCCTCAAAACCAGTAGTGAAACACCACTGCTGTGACTCAGCCAGCTCCAGCCCAGAGTCAGCGACAGGCTCGAACAGCCAGGCAAGCCCTAGAACCCTCCCAAGCCTCACAAGCACAGCTCTGAGCCAGCAGGCTCTTTAGTGACCAGTGACTGTGGGAGCATCTCCCCAGCCCCAGCATGGAAGCATTCACCTGAGCATGTTTATTACCAGCAAGAGCAGCCCGAAACCAGGCTGCTGCTGCTGAGGGTGTTCTCCCTTGAGCCCTGCTTGGCCGGCCAGGGTTGGAGACATCAGGAAGCAGGGAGTTCCATGGCAACGCTTCACTGACAGCTGTCGACGGTTTTGAATACGCCATGAAAAAGTCTTCCTCTTACACTTTCACACCAATAGCACAAAGAAGCCTGTTTTCTCTCCTGTTCATTTCCTGGATCCTTCTCGTGCCCTTTCAAACAGCAGACAAGGCGGTACCCTCACAAGCTGTACGGGAGGGATCTAAAATCTGATGCTCTGCTGAATTCCAGCAGTTCTCAGAGTCATTGTGGCAGGCCCTGCTGATCTCTTGCCATTTGGAATGATGTATTCCAGGGAGCTGCTTGCCCACAAGTCTCAAGCACCTTTAATAGGACAAAACCTCAGATTCCTGTTCCCTCAACCTAGGGACAGACATCTCCGTGTAACACGGGTGGAAACTGAGGCTCGGACAGAATGATGTGCAATGGGAATGCTGTTTGCTTTCTGCATCGCACCCTACTACACCTCTGCTGTCACAGCTTCAATCCGTCAGTCTTTGGGGAGCTTTTTGTAGCACTTGCCCCACAGAGTTTCTCCCCCTTTTCTGCTAACTGCACCCCCAGGGCAGAGCCTGGCTTCCTACCCTGTGCTGAGGGAGTCTCCAGGTCTATCCACAAATTTGCAGATCCTTCCAGCTTCCCAGTACAACTGGCATGTTCCCTACCAAAATCGTCATGGGCCAGACGTTACTCAGTCACAGACAGCTCTGCTGGGATGAAAACGAGGAATTATTTCCTACACCAGCTTGGGTGACCTGATGTGGACACCTCAGCGAGAGACCTGCAGGAAGCTCAGGGTGCTCTCTACAACTATCTGAAAGGAGGTTATAGAGAGGTGAGTGTTGATCAGTTGTGACTTGTGAGAAGAGGAAATGGCATCAAGTTGCACCAGAGGAGGTTTAGGTCGGACACAAGGAAGAACTTTTCTACTGAAAGGGTTATCAAAGGCTGGAACAGGTTGCCCAGGGAAGTGGTCAAATCCCCATCCCTGGATGTATTTAAAAGCCATCTAGAAATGGTGCTTAAGGATATGGTGGAGTAGTGGCCCTGGTAGAGTTAGCTACTGATTGGACCTGATGATCCTGAAGGTCTTTTCTGGCCACAGCAATTCTGCGATTCTGTGCCCACATGCAGGATGGACAGTCACCTGCACATTGCAGCTCAGCGGGCTGTGTGGTGCTGTAACAGCATCTAGTAGGTCAGGGAGCAAAGCCAGAAGTCTCTCGCAAAGGTACTGCTGCTGCTCAGGGAGCTCTGACTTCCTGCTCCAAGGCAGGATCTCTTCCTGTAGTATGTGAAATCTGGCAGCTGTGACAGCTGGACAACCACACACAGCCTCTGGAAAACGCCCTGACCATCTTAGATCGTAGATGCCAGTGGCACAGCTCAGGCAGGCAGCACCACTAGGATAGACCAACGTTCTTTGGCAGACACCTTGCAGCCAATCCACTCAGCCACGCACCACTGGCTGTCCCATCACATGCAGCTCAGGGCAGGAGACCATCCCAGACCATTGACAGCACGGCTGTGCTGCGGGGCACAAAGCCAAGCCCACCCACACGTGAGTAGGGTGGTTTCCCTGTGAAAACCCTCCTGACAGGTAACTCTGGAGGCTGCAATGCAAAGCCACAGATCTCCCTGTGCAGCTGCTGCAAGGGTTTAAAACATCTCCTTGGGCAATTCACACTGTGTGTGCACTGGGGTTACTGGGACTGGGTGAGTAACGCTAAAAAGCCTACCTGGTGAGCTGTGCCTTACGCTGCCTTCTGCTACACCAGCTCTCCTGAGCAGCAGGGCTCAGAGACGAAGTCTCCTGCAAGAATCACAAGGGAGCCAAATCTTGTCTAGAGTCACACGTGTTGGATAAATGCCTGAAGCCTGGGAGGATGGCCTTTCAGCTGTGTCCAGAGTTCTGTAGCTGCTTCAGGATCCTCTGACGGGAAGCTCATGAGATGACAGCAGTGGGCAGAACTGAAAGCCAGTAGTGCCAGAGCTTCATGAGGAGCCCCAGAACACAGTAGTTCCTGCTCTTCTTTTCAGCAGAACATCTCTCTTCATGGCTGCGTGATGGACTAGCCATTGTCAACAAGGACATCACACTCGGTCCCTTCCCTGCCGTCTGTCCCCAAGCCAGGCACACAAGGGTCCCCAAATGCCATGGAGTCTGCACCCACTGCTGGTCCAGCTTCAGGCTGCCTGCCTGGAAGAAGCAGAAGATTTTTTCCTGGGAGTCACACCCAGAGCATCTGTAGGCCTGAGGTGGACACTGTGGGATGAAGCCACTAGGTGTCAGCGTCACCCAGGGCACCTGCAGCCTCACCAGGGCTGAGCACGGGCCAACTCGCTGCACCTCCCAGGCTGGCACAGGGGCTTTGCGCCCAGACCACCGGCTTCCTCTGCACCCCAGCCCTCACGCCGTGGGGCGTGATGGAGGGCCACACACCACACCCCTGCAGGAGGTGCTCAACCCACTTCCTCAGATAAAGGCAGCATGGAGATAACTGTTGCATGCTGCAAGAGAGGGTTAGACATCCCATACCACCATGCAGGAAATCTCCCCCAGAACACAACTCTCCCTTTGAGCACAACAATGCAAGCTCAGGCCGCCTGGCACCACCTTTGCAGACAGAGTCCGAGCAGAAAAACCTTGTGTCAGGTACACCCTGCCACCTCTCAGTGCCATGTACCCCAGCCACACTGCACAGTGTGCAACATGGAGGTTTGCCCTTGAGAAGGTTCACAGCAGATGAAAGAAGGCGTTTTAAGCCACACGCAGAAAGGCTTGGTCCAGCAGCCCTGCTTTGACCTGACTACAGGCTGCCCTGGCACCTTGCCCCTCCGCTGCCCCTACCAGCCCAGACCGCAGAACAGATGTGGAGTTGCCCAGCACTCCTCTAGGATTAGAAATACCAGACCCAGCACACAGCGGAGCCGGGGCTCTATATTTAAACTCTGTCTGAGGTCACTTCCTTTTCCCAGCAGCTCCCTCCAGCCCCCACCCATTGCCTCGTATTTGCATGCCATCATGACTAAGGCACACTGGGGTTTAAGGTCAGAGTGGAAGCAGCCGCGCATCTGCCTCGCAGGAAATTCCACCCTGGGAAACTCTTCACCTTCCCCAGCATGGATCAGATCAGCACAGGCATCAGGAGTCTTGCTGCTGAGCAGTGGCAGCTGCCTGCTGGGACTCCAGCACTGGACTGGAGAGGGAGGAAGAGACCTGAAGGAGAAGGGAGCTGATGCTCCCCACCTGACTTTACTGTCAGCCTGGGCTTGCACCGACCTGGAGCAGTTTTACCACTGCACACCCTGAAAGGGCAGCTGCTCCACCTCCTCAACACGCTTCACCTCCCAGAAGCCTCCTCTGCACCTCAGGCTGAAATTCCCCAGCATCTCCCACTCAGGGGGTGCAAAGAGTGACAGCTTTCCCCACAAAGTCCCCAGCCCCAAGACCCACAAGCTTACTACCCCCAGAGAGCCCCCCTTCTCCACCAAGAGAGGTCTCATTAGCTTACAAGATGCCAAGTGGGCAAGGGCTTCTGATGCTCCTCTAGCACTCACTCCTGAGACTCACAGGAGGCTTTGAAGTTTGCAGTGGTCTCTGCAGCCAGAGTCCCGGTGCCAGACTGAGACAGATCAACCTCTGCAGCAATTCTGTCTGCACTTGGTACAGCACCTGGGGCCATCACACACCCCCAGCTCAGCCTTTGGTCCTCCACACTCAGTTCAGTTGCACCATTATTTAAAAACCAGAACATATCAAAAAGAAAAGCTATTGCATCAACACAGACCGGTATACAAAGGAGCAGGGAAGACTGCAAAGGCAGCCTAGTGGGAGAAGTGGAGACAACAGATCTTTTGGAAGCAGAGTAGCTGTTTAGGTTATGATATAAGCAAATTAGCTGTGGGGTTTGCAGCAAAACTAATTGGTGATGCTCACATGGCATCTATTAGGTTTCACAGTTCTCAGCCATCTGGATTATGAAGCCTATTCGCAAGTCTCCGAGCTAGCAGAAGACACGCCAGGATCGGCATCTCAGAAGACAGACAGCCAGAAAGTTTCCCATACGCAGTCTTGGCATGCCAGCCAAATGCCTCTTCCTCTCCCTCATCCCATGGATTCTGAAGAGGAAATCTGCAACAGTGCCGGGGTGCTGAGGCAGCCCTGTAATCCCTGGAGCCAGCTGACGGAGAAGCAAGTGCGGCAGAAAGCTACGGGGAAGTATCACTGCTACCAAAAGAGGGGCAGATCCGGCAGCATGGAGGGATGTGAGCGTCCAGTTTCTCTGGCCAGCGACAGGACACTCATTGTCCTCCTCGCTCTGGCTGCAAGCCTGCACCCCGACAGCACACCAGCCAGGCAAGCCCGTGCTCTCCGAGCCTGCGCCTCTACAACAACAGGAACCAGAAGCCACAGCAGCCCATGAGCAGCTCACTGGCCCGCGATCGCGTTACAGGACAGGAAGGAAGAAGGCACTTTGATCAGTCTGGAATCGCTTTAAACAGCTTCCACACCGATACCTCAGCCACTGGAATTAGCACCCCAACACCACAGTCGTCCCATTCCTGAAGACACATCCTGCTCCAGCAGCCTGTAAGGGCCAGAGCAGCACGGCCCCTGCCGGCTGTGCTGGGGCTGGACACAGGCGGCTCCCAGTGCAAGGTCACAGCAGCAAGCAGCTCGGAAGAAGGCAGAGGGCCTCCCTCCCCCTTGTCAGAGGAAATCAGGGCTCAGCGGGGCCCTGCCTTTCTGTGTACATCTTCACCACAGGCGTGTGCTAGCTGTCCTCAAAACAGCAGCAACCAGCAGGTTTGAAAGCAGCTGGCAGAGCGACTTGAGCTTCCCTGCAGCTCCCCTCCTCGTACTTGAGGGATATGGATGCTCCTCCACCTGCCCAGGGACCTCCTGCTCCACACACAACCTACAACCTGCTGCTGGCAGGCAGAGGGTTAATGATGCCCATGGAGCTACAGGCAGCCTCCTCCTTGCCCTCTCAGGAACAATGGGGCCATTGTAGGAGGCCAGGCAAGTGTGGGCAGATCCCTAGGACTGGCAGTTACCCACTGGGTGAACTCTCCTCCTCCACTCAGGTAGGAGGAGAGGGTGGCTGCCAGCCCTTCCCATCGGCCCTGGGAGACCACAGAGCCAGCTCAGCCGCAGGAACCAGTGTGCCTGGGAGCCCCAGTGAGCAACCTCACTCCTGCTAATTTGTCTGGGTACAAAATGCAGTCGGACAGCCACAGGCACAAAGCTGCCAGCTGACACCAGTATGCAGCAGACCAGACTGCAAGCTGGTTGCTGAGCACTGCAGCGCTGCCAGCCCCGCACCTGGGTCTCCAGTGGGATCAGCTGCACTCTCAGGATGTGCTGCGGGTGGACTGGAGCAGGAGGAACCAGGTTTTTGTCACCCCAAAGTCACATTTCAGTGATGGCTGCTGGTGCTGACCTGGGACCAAGAGCTAGGAGACCTGAGAATTCCTCAACTTGACACACGTGAGCAGTAAGAACACAGCCATGTTTCAGGGGGACAACAGTGACTGCTTTCCAAGCCTCCACAGTCCGAAATTGGGATGAATAAGCAAGGGAGCAAGCAGCTCCAACATACTCCAACTCCAAAAACAGATTTGCATCTCCTGGCCACAGCACATCCGTGCAAAGAGAACTCGGGATGCTCTGAATTCACACCTCTGAGACACAAAGCTGATCTCTCACACAGCAGCAGCACCACTGGGAAGCCCTATGCAAGGCAAGGCCAACACTCTGCCACCCTCCCAGACTTCCCAGCAGAGCCGCAGGCCCCCTTGGGCATGCGACCAGGGCACACAATGAACTCAGCTCACTGAAGTGTACACTGAGCATCTGTGTGAAACCCTGGGCCAGGAACCTGACCCTGGACTAATGGCCCAGCTTAGAGCTGCTGCATGCTGCCTCTGACACCAGAAGCAGCTCGGGCTGGTCCACAGGAGCACAGCAGTACAAAGAGAAGCGGAGAACAGCCGCGTACCACTGGGTGCTGCCTCCCCAGGCCTCCTGTGCTGGGCACAAGCCCACAGGTGACACTACAGAGTGCAGCTCCAAACATCTTGAGTCTCAAAAAGGAGACAGTGCAACTCAGGTGCACAACCACTACAGCTGAAACCCTACAGGATCAACTACCCATCCATGCAGGAGACGTATCCTTTTTCCACTCAGTGCTGCAACTTCTTCCCCCATCTCCCCATTTTCAGGAGCACAAACACAGGCCAGCACAATTCTGTGACCTGGCAGCACCAACTCCACCTCCATTTCTTTTTTATCTAGTCTCCCCGTGTCCTGCACTAGCTCAGGAGCGCCACTGCTCCCTAATTTTCTCAGAGCTGGGCTGGCAAGCTGCCCAAGTAGACTCACACACCTCTCCAGGTCCACACCCCCATTCATGCTCTCAGAGCCTAAGCCTTGTCCCCTGCAAATCCCAAGTAACTACTCTGTCGTTTCTTTACATTCCCCACCTGAGGGCATCACTTTCTTCCTTGCCCCCATGTATCACCCTCTCTTGCTGCTGTTACTCAGCTCTGCCAAGCCCACTTTAAGACACAACATAGAAGCCAAATACAACACTACTTCAGGTCCCAAACAGGGCCTGAAAGAAGGAGCTACAAACAGATCTGGGAATGTAAATGTGCCGTGCTCCCCACTTTGCAGACAGCTCTGTTCAACAAACCAGCACATCCTGGAGATGGATTCTGCTCTCCCTAAATACTCAAGCAAGAGGCCCCAAGACAAGGACAGATGAAAACATCTGACAGGGCAGGGCTTAATCTGTGTCTCTTTACAAGACTATGTGCTTGAAAGAAAACACCACCTCTCCTTCCAACAAGGAAAAGGAAGAATCTGGGAAACCTCTGCTAAAAAGAGAAGAAAGCAAAAAAAAGAAATCAGGGCAAGAGGGACAAAACAATCTTTGTCCTCATTTTGCCGGTCACGCAAGCACAGGGCAGCCACAGTACCTGCTGCCCAGGCTCGGACAGAAAGTGGTAAGCACGATCTGCTCAGTTTCATTGAAGCTTACAGAAACCAGGCTCTATGTTCTAGGGAAAGTCGTGTCCCTGCGCTCGAGAAAGGTAAAGCACTGACAGGATTTCCAGACTGCACTGATAATCAGCTCACAGAAACCAGACCGGACAATCCACCCTCAGAGGTCACTGTTCGACTCCACAGTGTTTGCCTCAGACGCTGTTCCTTTAAAAGTAGCTCCAGCGACCACACAAGGGTTAAATCTGCCTATAAATATCTGTTCTCAGCAGGGCTGCTGCTCTGAACCCTCCAGCCATCTGTTCTAGCTTTCCCCCATCTAAGTCTCTAACATCTGAAACACGCTCACAATTCTTAGGAGCACTCCCAAAAATAGACCGGCGCGGTGGCTCCGCTGTCGCCCGCGTCTGGGCGCAGGAGCCTGGAGCTGCGCGGATACAGACACAGCTGCTCTCCGTGATGGCAAGCAGGCCCACACCAGCATGGGTCTATTTGCATCCGTGTCGGTGTGGGTGTGCCTGCTTAACCGCAGATCCATGGGAATCTGCACCAGCGTGTTCGCGCCAGTACGAACCCGCATCTGTGCGCCGGTGTGCGTCTGCGGCAGCACGTGGGCGTGAGAGGACGTGGGAGCATCTCTGCCAGGGGATGCGATGGCCGTCCCACCGTGCTCTCTTTCTTGGCGAGCCAGGGTCAGGCCCCGCTCCTGCTGCAGCCCAGCCCTGTCTGGCCTCGGCCAGGTTGTCCTGGGAGGTCCCCGCTGTCCCCAGGCCCTGGTACCACAGCCCAGCCAGCCAGCCTACCCTCCAGCACGGCAGGGAAGGGAGGATGCCGGTTTTCTTGTTCAGCGCTTGGCTCAGCAAATTAAGCAACCCCACCTCTGGGCACCAGAACCTTGCCATGGAAGCCAGTAAAGCCTGATCTGCGTGAGGCCGGAGACACGCCGCCCCACTCACATCCAGCCAGGGCTTGCAGGATTTCCTCAAGCGCTCCACAAAGAGCTGCAGCGAGGCTCCTGCTGCAGACATGACTGCTTTGTCTTGGAGTGGAGTGGGCTTCAAGTCTCTCATAGCTCTTTCTAAATATCAAACACATCAGGAGGTTCACCCTTCCACCTGCCAAACCCATTTGCCTCACTCCATGCGAGCACATCCAAAAGACAGCTATCATCTTCACACTCACAAGGCGAAATGGGAAACAAGCTGCCAGGTCCGAAATCTGGACATTTTATCAAGGAGCAGACCGTCCTGCTGAGCATGCTGTCCACCTGCTCTGTGCCAAGCACAGCCCACACTCCAACACCAATTGTTCAGTGGGGACCATCACAAAGAAGCTCAGCCCTGGATGCTGGCCCTACTGACACCACATCACAGGGTGATGTGCACACACGGCCACAGGGAGGGGACAACCGGTGTCCATCCTCCACTCGGTGACAACAGCCCGAGGACCAGACCACAGCTAAGTTTTCATCTCTAAGAACATCCATGAGAATGCTTTTCCCTTCCAGACCAAGTAAAACTGTAGACAAATCCTGGAACATAAAAGCGCCAGGCTGCAGTACGGGACAGGGCTGTCTCTGGGTGCTCTTCCTCTGCCATCTGCTAACCCCCGGAGCGATGTGGTGGGCAGCACAGTGCACACACGGAGCTGAGCCCCCTTGTCCAACACACACACAGCCCACTACAAGAAACACTGCAGGGGGTCTGTCAAGACCGTACCTGCACACGTGGGCTGGTGGCAGGGGCCAAGCCTGCTGTCCTGGAGAGCTGATGTGTTACTCACTCTTCCTTGGAATGCATTCAAAAGGGAACCCGACAGGTACGAAGGGCAGAGGGCAGAAAGCACACACTGACGCAGTTTTGCTCAGGGTTTGCCCAGCTGCCCAGTCTCTTTTAGTCCTCTGCCATACTTGAGATATCCAGCCAGCTCCAAGAACTCTAAGCAAGGCTCCCAAGAAGCCTAAAATGCAGGTACACCTTAAACTCGGGTGACAGTATAAAAGGAAAGAGCTAGAAATTCCAGCTCCTTATTTCAGATGTGCTTGGAAACAGCCTCAGCAGACTGAGTCAACACAGCTATACTCTATTCCTGACAGAGGGGGAAAAAAACCACCATTGATCCAGGTATTGATCTGATGCAGGAGTTTGTGTTTGTTTAAAAGTTTGCCCATGGGTCAGACCTTGTTACAACCATCTTTCCTGGTGATGAGTTAGGAACAGCCGTGCCAAGCTCTGTTCACCTGCCTGGGGAGCAGAAGGTAAGCAGGTGTGAAAGTTAAGTAGTCCCTCAAGGATGCTTCCCTCCTTCACTTCTCCAACACTAAAAACCCCGTTGTTGGGTGGAGAACACTGCCAACAGCTCTAAGGCAGCACCAGCGTTTTGAGGAGTACAAGCACAGCAAGGGTGTAAATGGGGGCTGAAGGCTGGGCAGTTTGTCAGAGGTTTCAGATCATGAGGTGGAAAGGATTGAAACCCATTTTAGCAGACCCATTTTAGGATTCTTTTTTCACCCCTCTTCATCTCAGAAAGAACAATGGGACTGCAAGATCTCCACATCTTTGCAATCCAACCGGGCAAGGACCTGAGAACCAAAGTATGACACTGACCAGGACAACATGGAACTGACAAGTCTTGTTTCCTTACCTCCAACAAAACTGGAAGCAAACAGGCGAGTACCAGCATCGAGTGGATACCCACGAACAGAGATGGTTTCCAAAAGTGCTGCATACAGACAGCTCCTGGACCAGCTCAGGGCCCCAGTGTGTTCCACATTTGGTGGAAAATGAAGTCTTCACTTCAGCACCCAGCCAAGCACGCCAGCAATCCACAGGTCACTCAGAGTTCCTGCTCTTTTTCTGTCCCGGGTGTTTGCTGAGTGAATGACCACAAGTAAGTTTAAGGGAGAAGTGTGGCAACATCAGGCAAGTTATTCCATCAGAGCCGCACTCAGGTACTACTGCAGAGCTCTCCTCTTCCCATGCCTCCTCAACCCTATGGTCACGAACTCTTAAGAGATGGGGAGGGTAAGAGAAGTGAGGACAGGCTGAAGACTAGGCACAAACGAATGCAGAAGATGAATCCCCCATCAGCTACCTCCTGACCTCAGCGCTCTTCCCTTAGTGCCCAACAAACATGCAGGATCCGTCACCCTCTACTCCCTTCCAGACCCAGAAATCTCTGCCCAGATCTCAGTAGCACTCGTCACTTTTCCTCAATGCTTCTCTCCCGATAGCACAGGTCCTGCATGAGCTGCAGACGCATGCACACTGCAGCATCTCCACAGCTGCCTCCAGCTGTGCAGCACAGGCAGAGCCACCAAGCATCAGGGAAGAGGTGGGAGCACAGCTACATGTGCAGAGACATCTTTTAGGGACCAAGGTAACTATGGTCCCCTCACATCTGCACTGCCCCTATGACATGTGACAAAGCAGCTCAGCCTTACCAGGACCTTGCAGGCACCTTTCCCCACTGTGTTCTCGAGCCTCCTTGTGCGCCTTCACCTTCCCTTCACTTCAAGAGAGCAAAATATGCTGGAGAATTTACTTTGCCTTTTACATTTCTTAGCCCATCACATCCTTTCCTGCTAAAATAAACCCCACTAAATTGCTTTATCCCCTGCCCTGCCTTTGCTGCCTTGGAAGCTCATCTTGCAACTAAGCAGTGATATATGATGAAGGAAGAAGCAAACTAGTTCAGACCAGTGTGGGTATCCTCAGATACCCGCGCAGCTCACAGCAGCCAACCGGCTGCTTGCTCTCATGCAGCCCTCTTGCTCAAGCACACAGAAGCCAGAGTCAGGCTGAAGCATTTGCTACGATTTATGCATTTAAAATAGTAAAAATCAACATACAAATTAAGAAAATCTGTCTCTGAAACCAACTGGCCAATTTGCATCTGAAAACTCCTCTCACCCAAGGAGCCTCCTTTGTTCACTCTGGTTCACTTCTGTGAGGTGCCACATGCC
>JANHFY010027288.1:22472-34630 GCA_027560095.1 Chloroceryle inda
AAAACCTTTTGAAAAGTGATGGTAGGGTGATGTATTTGGCCCATGAATAGTCTGCTTTGGCTCCTGGCAGGCACAGAATGTCTCCAGTTGATTGAAATGAGACTCCAGCAGCTCCATCTCCTGGAGGTTCCCTGGGGAGCTGATCTGCTCTCCCATGTCTCCTGCTCTCAGTTCCCACCTCTGGGCAGGGGAGGTTGACTTCCTCCCCTCAGCAGCGATGCCAGCCAGGGGAGCTCTGCACCCAGCAGCCATCCCATAACCACCCTTCTCCCATAGGGTTTGTTCCGCACCTGGGATGCGGTGAGCCAGGCAGCATCGCTCTGATGAGACGTACGTCGGCAGGGAGCGGCAGTTTAGAGAACTGGTCCAGTGCCACTGGGATACTCAAGGGCGGTGGCAGGTCCTAGGCGAGCCATCCTCCTGTCAGACAGCATCTTCGACCATCACCAGGGCTACACGACCCTCTCTCACTCACTGTTAAGACAGTTCAAAAGGACCCTAAAACCCCCAGAAAAATCACTGCTTGCTGATTTCAGATGGAAAGGAGACTTCAGCCAGAGGGGGCTTTGGCTTATTAAGCAATACCACCCTCAGGCTTGCTGTTCAGATCAAATCAAGCAGTTCCTGGGCTCCTCCTACAGCATACTGAGATGCAGTCTGGCACTTGGGTCCACTTGAGTCCTCTTAAAATAAAAATTGATATGCAAATCAGACAAGGCATTAGACTAGTCTATTGGCCAAGGGCGATGCACAGATTCCCTTGATTCTACAATCCCAACTTCTCCACACTCTTCCTCCTTCCCAAGGCCAGGGTCAGCCATTGGCTACAGCTCTCCAGAGCAGGGCTGATGCTGCAAACGCAGACCTGGTGTGCAAAAGGGAGCCCAGATGGCATACGTTCTTCCTGAGCCGGGTCCGGCTGTGCCTCATCCCCTCTCTGACCATCATCAGCACGTCACGTTCGTCAAGAGCGCTGCTGGGCTCTCACCTCAAGCTGAGCCTCTTGACCACAGTCTGAGTTGGAGTCTGCCAAACAGGACAACAGAGCTACTATGGGCATGTCAACGTCTGTCTCCAGTGGGGAGGCAAAGAGGTAGCAAAACAAGCAAGAGCCTGTCCTCCTGTACCTGAAGGGAGCTTATAAAAAGCCTGGAGAGGGCCTGCTTCCAAAGGCCTGGAGTGATAGGATGAGGGGCAATGGTTTTAAATTAGAAAAAAATCGATTTAGACTGGATGTAGGAAAGAAGTTGTTTACCATGACGGTGGTGAAGCACTGGAACAGGTTGCCCAGGTAGTTGAGGGCCAGTTCAAGGTGAGACTCGATGGGGCTCTGAGCACACTGCTCTAGTTGAAGATGGTCCTGCTCTCAGCAGGGGAGGTTGGACTGGATGACCTCTGGAGGTCCCTTCCAGCCCAGACATTTCCATGATTCTGTGATTCTCTTGGCACGTCTGCTGTTGAGATTTGTCTATCGGTTTCCAAGAGAGCGCAGTCCTTGGCATACTGCTCACAGCTTTTCCAAATACCCTGCGAACAGCAACCGCAGCCCCAGCCATTGCACCACCCACAGCCAGGAACAGCCACAGGCGAAACACTGCAACAGCAGCCACACAAGATGCTCAGGATCAGGTCTCAAGGAAGGGCAATGCCAAATCACGGCACTACTCTTGAACATGCTCACCTCTCCTCTCTCCCCTTCCAGCTAATCAACCATCAACCGCAGCCTCTTCTCCGATCTCCTTTCAGCCCGATGTTGGGAAAAGCAATTGACCTCTCCATCTGGCTGCACGAGAGGAACTCAAAGCTTGGCATCGCCCAGCCAGGGATCAGCTGCCCTGAGATATGCCAGGGTCATCCCTTTCCACCCTAAGGGCTCAGAACACGGCACTGCCAACATCAGCCCGAGAACCAGAGCTCTCTAGGGCGGCTGGCTCGCTTCGCTGGTGTTAAACCCTGCAGAGCTCCACAGGCCTGCAGGCTGCTGCTGGGAGCTCTGGGAAATGGACCGATGGAAGGCAGCCTCCAATTGCAACAGCCTTGGCCTTGCTGCATACAGGTCCACGCCAGCATCCAAAAAATACCCAGAGCACTTAAACCAAGGAAAAAAAAAAAAAAAAAAAGACTAAACCCAAGTAATGTCAGTAATACATGTTAATTAGACTAGGACTTTGCAAAATTACTTTTGATTAAAAATCATAATAAGCCAAATGACAAACATTTGCCACCAGTAGCCGAGTCTCTTGAATGTTTGGAAACCACTACATGAGGTGGGGAACAGTTGCTTCCCGTGAAGGTCCTGACTGCACACTCAGGTGGGTAAATCACTTTTCTCACTGAAATTAACACATGCATCTGCAATATCAGAGCTGAAATTATATTTATATCAAAATACTTGTCAGTGGCAGGACACTTTTTAACTCCTCCTATATCAACTTTTACAGCTTCAACTCATGAAGCTGACTGTCAAGGAGCAAAATCAGGTTTGGGGAGAGTTTTTTGGTTGGTTGGTTTTGGAAATAGGTTCCAAAGCACAGACTGAAACACTGAATACTTCGGGATTTCTTTTTAAAGAGAGAGCTTTAAAACAGAACGAGGAGCAAAACTCCCACTGTTTTCTCCAGTGGAGATGGGCAGCCTAGGCAAACCATTACTGAACTGATGACCTGTGCAAATGTTTTGGAAGGAAAGGTGCTACAGACTGAAGCGCAGTCACGTCCCTGTGCTTACCGGTTGGTTCTTCCTTTGGGTTTGTACTGTTCTCATGGCAAAGATGGCAAATTGGGCTTGGGACTTGGCTTTTGCAGCATTGGGTTCCTGGGAAAT
The DNA here is from genome assembly GCA_027560095.1 of Chloroceryle inda. Taxonomy (NCBI): domain Eukaryota; kingdom Metazoa; phylum Chordata; class Aves; order Coraciiformes; family Cerylidae; genus Chloroceryle; species Chloroceryle inda. Next base: position 25,296 of record JANHFY010027288.1, read on the forward strand.
GGGATTCTGCATTGAAAATTAGGAAACTAGTTCAAGAGTACAAAAACCATCCAGTTTAGCCACTCTAAACCAGACATATGCAGATGGTATCACAGAAATAAATAACAATAATGAAAAGGTATTAAAGTGGTTTTTAAAATACTTTTCCCAGCCTCTTCCCACATGTTTCAAGCTCTGAGAACAAGCTAGGAAGGAGAAGCTCATCTCCGTGCAAAGCCCACAGGAAAGTCACACTTGTTCCTCCCAGCAGCACAGTGAAGGCACTCGGCCTCCACTGTCAAATGCAATCTCAGCTCCTGCCCGTGAGCCCCGAGAGAAGAGAGAGGACGTATCACTCATTTTCCAGGTGGAGGAGGGGATGCAGCCCTGGGGAGGTGCTTTCTCCTGCCCAACACAGCAGAAAGATGGGGATGGGAGGAGTGACAAAAAAAGGGAGAGGAGGACGTGGTTCTGGTGCCCACATTCCACTCTTAGGGCTGCCAAGCCCGCACAGGCTGCCAAATCAAATAGCTGTCCAGAGCCACGCTCCTGACAGGCATAACAGGCAAAGCCCTCAAAGCAGGACCAGCGTCGGGATCCTTCCACCCAGAGCCCTCACTGCCCACATCTGATGCTCATCCACCACGACTGGCAGCAGCTGATGCCTACAGATCGCACAAAAACCTCCATCCCTCCTGCTGGAGAGACCCCACAACTCCTCAGGCCACGGCAGTTTTACAGGCTCCAACCAACAACCCCGTCCTAGTTCCTACAGACAATTTGCTGCTGGAAAGGGATCTGGGACACCGTGAAGACACGCGTGGAAGAAGGCAAGGACCAGCCTGTGCCTGTAGTGCCTCTCTGGACAGAAGTGCTTGTTGGGATATCGGTGCCATGATCAGCAGGCTCTGCTGAAGGACACAAACAAATGCAAGAGCAGACGTTCAGCACCTCACTGAGGGAGAGTTTTTCCAAAACTGAGGGCTCCCTGCTCCCTCTTCGGCACCGCCTTACCAAAGGCAGGCAGGTGAGTCACAGCTCATTTCGTGCCCCAGTTTCTCCTACTGCAACACGGCTGCTCAGTCAAAGGGGTAAATTACACAAGACTCTGCCTGTCAGGTGAAATGTTGTGCTGGGGGCAGCACTGGCATTCCAACGTCCCTGTGCCCACCAGCACCCTGCCTGAGCATCCTACCATCCCCTGCGATGGGAAGGCGACCAGCCCAGCATCTGGTGGCCGTCCTTCCCACCGGCCTTGCAGACTGACATGTTGGCATCCACAGGCAGGAGCCTCCATCTGAGACCACAGCAGAAATAAAACCACAGCCACTGAGAAAAAAAAAGCATAATTAGCAAAGATTAAACAGCCAGTAGCCATGCTGGCAGCTGAGAGGGAAGATGCAGACCACCACCTCCCCGCAGCAGAGGAGCTGCTACTTCCCTGCATCCATCACGCACCCTCCGAGAGCCTCGCAGGTCTCGCACCCACTGTGCCCAGAGCCATCAGGAGGAACTGAGCCCACTCACCCCGATCGCTGGAAAATGTGTATACCACAGTATGCAAAATCCTTCCTGTCCTCCTTTCCAAACCCATCTCACCCCCTTCTCAACTGGGACCCCCTCATAAAAGTAAGAAGAGACAGGCCTTTCCTGGCATTTCCTTTTTCTGAAAAGGCTGTAAAATTTTCCAAGCTTAGCCAGAGCCAGAGCAAAGTTTGTCAGGAGCTCAGCTCGTTAGGCGGCTGCTCAAGGAGCCCCGCGGGAGGCGCAGGCTGCATAATTCAAAACAGCTTGGACCCTGAAAAAGAAAATAGAAACCAGGCTGTGAAAGCGAGGGGGGCAGCTCCAGCTCCAGTGTAACCCCTGCTCCAGAAATCCCACATCCACAGGACTCGAGAGGACCCCCAGCCCCAGCAGAGGTGCTGCAGCCACCCCAAGACAAGCTGGCACCGGTGGGAGGAAATTCCAAGCCTGTTGCTTCTGGCAGCTGCACTGGTCCCTGGCTAGGACCTCAGCAACCTGGAAACCAGCTACTCAGCAATTTTCTTGCCATCCAGAGGGCTTGTTCTGAACCACAGTTTCACTTCCTCCTCCCTGCATTACAGCCCAAAAGGCATGGAACACCAGAGGCAAAAAAATGCTCAAAAGCTGTTGTGACCAAGACCCCCTCAAACTGCTCTGCTCCCCTCATTGCATATGGGGGCGGGCAGAGCAGAAGAAACTTGCTTGGGCCAGCCCTAGGTCTCCCTGGTTCCTTTTGCTCCTTGCCAGAGTAAAGTTCAAACAAGGCTGCACAGAGGCAGGACACAGGCAGCTTTCAGCACAGCCTCACCACTGCACTTGAGGCTTGCCAGTGGCCAGACCTGGTCCATTCAGGCCCCGTCTGGGCCAGTCCTCCACTGCAGACCTGTGGTGGAACAAATCCTGTCGAGGAAGTGGTGAAAGCTCCAGTGCTAGGGGAGGGGGAGGGGGGGGCGCTTTCCACAGCCTTGACCAGCTTGCTGTAGGGAAGAGTTGCCCAGAGGTGCAGCCTTTTCTCTCAGTTACTGCCCTTTGGAGCTCTCCATCCAGCTCCTTGCTGTCCTAAGCATGGCGACCTACAGTGTGGCTACTCAGGACCCTCACAAACACCGTTTTATTGACCTGTCATCCTCACACTGTTCCTTTCCCGAGGAGCAACAAGCCCAGCACTGCATAACAGAACACAGCAGGAGTCTTTGCACCCACTGCTGAAAACCCCTTCCCATCTGAAGGGGAGCACAACTGTTCCCTGACACGCAGCTGTTTAGTGGGATCTTTCTTCCAGAGAGGATATTAAGAACGTATTTCCCCTAGGGAGACTGCAATGGTCCACGGAGTCCCTGCCTGCAGAACTAGGCAACTGATGCACACCTGATCAGACAGGTACCAAGCATGGGGTGGCAAGTCAAACATAACTGTCCATGGAGCCAGCTTCAGGAGGGAACATGCTGCAAGGAAAGAGAAACAGCTTCCCTCTCCATAAACCCTTAAGAGAAACCTGGGTATGGCCCTCCAAACAAGGGTACAGCATTCTGGGAAAGCAGCATTTCCCTGCAGAGCACACGTCAGGAACAGAGCACGGTGCTCCTTGGAGAACCTGATACTCAACTCAGGGTTTGCAACTTCTGCTGCAGCCACACCAGTCACAGCTTTCTAACTTACAGTTTTCTCATCTGGGAAAATCCTGCAGATGAGCCACTAAGGGACTGGAGAGCTCACAGTTGCACAGAGCACTGAAGATACTTCACAAGAGAAGCACCTGGCCTCCAGCTTTTCAAAGGGCTGGAAAAGCCCCCTTAGACCTGGACTCAAATAGGAGGCTGACCCGCAAAGAGGCAGACGAGTAGGAGCAAAGTGATAAGCAGGAATTGGGAATCCTGGCTTCTGTCCCTAGCTCTGACCCACATTCTCTTCCTGTCTTTGGTTAAGTCATTTCCTTTGACTTTTCCTCCCAGTCTCTGTTTTAGAGGTGAAAAAAAACCAAGCCCCTACTTGTGCAGAGCGTACAAAACCTCCTCCGGTCTGTGATAGCGCAGAACATCGCTGCCGCCAGAGGCTGCGCGACGCCCAGCGCGGGAGCCACGCTGCTCAAACAGACCTCATCAGAACCTGGCATTTCCTGTGCTTACATTTTCAGAAGCACAGAGTCTGTAAACAGTGCTGCGGAGCATCTTCTACGCAAACCATATCCTGGCCCGGTCCCCACTCGGCAACTGCAGCAAGCAGCAAGGGGCAGGAAAGCTGAGAGCTGAGCTGTGGCAGCAGAAGCAGCGCAGCTGCAGATGGCGTGGCTCTGGACAGCCTGCCTGCGAGGAGGTAGCCCTCAAATCAGCAGCAGCAAGGATGGGGGAGATACGGCAGTGGGAGAGGCAGGGTGAAAGGGGGGGAATCACGTGCAAGAAAACAACTCAACAAGCAGCCCGAAGAGGTGGAACGGTGCAGAGGTGCCTGAGGAGCATGGGCCTGCAGCATCCCACATACTTCAGGGAGAGGGAAGACCAGTAGGCATAGGCAGGAACAAGGAGCACTCTGTGGTTTTGCTCGGTATTTCAGGCCATGTCTCACACAGGAGGAGCTCTGCTTTGCTTTCCAAGTCTCGCCCTCTCTGGCACGGATCACAAACCTGGCTTCTGGCCCAGGACTTGGCTCCAGCAGAGCTCCCCACCGAACAGGGTGACGCCCCACCTCTGGGCACAGCACACAGCCCAGCCTTAAAGCCATCTTGAGGCTATTACCCCAGCATCAGAAGAGGCTCCCCATCATCCTCTATCTGGGATTCAGGGTATCTTGAGTCACAGCTAGAACAAAACAAACCCAAAACCCAGCGACGAAGCACCATTTTCTCCAGCATCTCTGGCCAAAGCTGGCAGACAATCTGCCTACATCAGGGTAGCACGGGTCTCCCAAAGACACTCAGGCACAGCTACCACATTCCTCTGCCTGAAGCATCCCAGGACAAGATGCCAGGTAAAGGCCCTGCCCTACCATCACCAGCAGTGCGGAGGAGCTAGAAACTCCTACCTGATGCACCCATCTGGCAATCCAGCAAGGACACTGGGATACAGGGGAGTCACTTGTGCCCAGACACCAGCAGCTGCCAAGGAACCAGCCCATCTCTCCGGAAAAAGCTAAGCAAGTAGGAAGGAGGCCTCATCCCACTGCCTGTGCCCAGAGAGAGCAGAACAGCTTCCCACTCACCTCTTCAGGGTGATGCAGCCCATCATCCTCACGTCACTTTCTCCAGTTTGGAGTCAGAGTCGGCATCAATTCAACCCTGCCCACTGAGCAGGTGCGTGTCTCTGACAGCCTGTCCCATGCCCTGGAAGAGGGGCAGCAGGAGCACAAGGTGGGAAGTGTGGTCCAGGTCCAAGCAAGTGGGACTCATAATCCCAGAATCGTTTTAGTAGGAAGAGACCTTTAAGATCATCAAGTCCAACTGGAGCCAGTCAAGACACCCAACGGGAGCACACCCATTTCCAGGGTTCAGTGCAGGCTTCAGACAGTCATGCTGAGGCATCCTGTGCACCATGTCCTTCCATGACAGGGACCAGGCTGCCCAGGGCACTGACAAGCACAGCTCTGCTTGCCAAGGATGCAGGGAGTGCACAGGGCTCCTGGCAAGCTGCTTCTCCATAGTGGGGCACTCCCTTAAATCAGAAGCAGGTTTTAGTGACACTAACTGCTTCCACTACAGTGGCTCCTGCTGACTGCAGCCCTGTGGCAACTGCAAAGGCCCAGTTAGTACAAAATCCACCCTCTCCACCTTTGGACTTTCAAAGAAAATCAGGTGGGGAGTAAACGAAACCAGCTCCTCATTCCTGGGAAGGGTCTGATGCCAAGTGGATGACCTGGAACAGGCACCGTGGAAGGAGGAAGGGTGCCCCTCATTCACACCACATGACTTGGCTGCTGCTGCCTCCCAGGGAGAGGCTGAAGAAGGGCAAAATACAGCAACAGAAACCATCCTTGCCAACCCCTGCTAACAGTTCCTGGGTATCTTCCACTCAGTGCTGAGCAGGACAGTGATCACAGAAGTCAAACCAGAGAAGCAAAGACCAACCTGCTGAAAAGCAGCACGCAACTTTGAAACAGAAGTCAGGAAGAACACGGGCATCTCGCTTTGGCCAAGCTCGCCCCGCACCAGACAACGCTGTTGGAAATGCACAAATGAAAAGGCAAAGGGGCTGCAATGCTCCCTAGGCCCTTTGCTCCAAGGTGGGTGGACCTTTCCACAGCTTTGGTGCTGCAAGAAAACTTATAGGGTAGGTTTTAATCTCATAGAGATCAACTACATAAAACCAGTACCCAAAGGTCCCGCACCCCCTGGAAACGTGGCACCATGCGCAAGATCACCAGAAGATGCATTTGCCAGTCAACATCTTCCTGGGAGGAAAGGAGAGCTGAGTGACACCAAGTCCTGACCTGCATTAGATTCTGATTTGCCAGAAGAGTTGTGCTGGCAATCCTCCTAGCACTTCGCTGATGCAGCTTAAGGAACACTGACAAAATATTGCTGCATCTTTACATCACATCAGGATGATATCTCTATCCCTCATTATACTGTATATCCATGCATCTGTGTACCACATTTCCCGTTAAAAATGCCTAAAGTACTCACAAAAGCAACACAACTCTCCTAAGATCCCCTTTATCCAGGGCGCTGGTGTGATGCTGAGTCTTAGCCAGAAGAGTAATGGTACAGAAAAAATTACATTTGCAGGGCAAGCTCCAGACTTCTGCCTGGCTAACGGGGACAGTCGGCATCCCTGGCAGGAGGCAGCAACAGCAGCTCGGACGCAGGGTCACAGGGGGAGCAGGTCCCCGACACATGCTCAGGCAGGAACAGCAAACCTGTGGTTTTCCACAGAGGCCTTACTCCCTTAGGAGAGGCCTGCTTGGAAGATTCATCAGTCAGGGTGTTTAAAACTGGATGAAGCCCTAAGGAATTAAGAGCTGGCAGCCAGCCTCTGCCATGCGTAGGAAATGGCCAGACCCGAGCAGCTTAAAACCCACTGTAGCAGCTGGAATACACAACTGGTGCAAGCGAGAAAACATCTAGATATTGGTGGACACAGACACATCCCTGAGCACTCCAATGGCTAAAGACTTCCCCTCTTAGCAGCAGTCGAGCCTGATGCAATCACCTGAGACCGTACAAAGAAGCAAACACTGTCCTGATGTCAATGCTGAACTGCACAGTGGACCAACAAGAGATGGGGCACAGAAGACAATCCCAAGACCCAGCTTTTACTCAGGTCTGCAACCAGCTGAAGACGACTGGGGTGAGTCACAGAGAGTAACACCTCTTCAGCAGTAAGAAACAGCCACCAGTTTGCAGAGGGAACCCAGAGCTTCCTCTCAAGCTACTGCTCCCTCCACACAGCGAGTGCTGCTGGGAAGGAGCACGCTCACAGCATTTCAGCAGGAAAGAGCAGTGGTGGGGAGAAGAAAAAGCAATGTGGGGGGGTTTTTTCCCCAAAAAAACAGCAAGCACAGATGACCTGACACCAGCTACATCAAAGACTCAATAGAAAAGTTAAAGGCTTTGTTGAGCTTGGACCTTCAGGACTCCAAGCCAGCAGAAGCAAGGTCCACAGCTCCATGGGCTTGAGTTAGCCTGGAGCTGAAGTGCAACTGCAGCGTATTCTGGGCAGCTGCCCTGGAGCAGCACAGTCCAGTGAGGCAAGTCCTTACAGCTCTGTTATGGCCCAGTCACTTCACCAAGGGTCCATCCCCTCCATCACAGAGTGCACAGAGATCCACCTTCCAGCAGCAGCTTGGTGAGATGCAAAAGGTGGAGGGCTTTAAAGTACAAAATATAACTATTTTGCTTTCGTCAACTGAACCACCACTGTGGTTTCAGCTTTCTGAGTAAGCGTTCCTTTACTGCTGCGGGGTTCTTTGGGTTTTTTTGTTGGTGCTTGGTTGGTTTTGTTTGTGTCCCATCCCATCCCGTCCTCCCCCCCAGCAAGGGGGTCTGGAAGGAAGAAAGGGACTTTCAGGGACAAGGAGACATTGTAATACCCACAACACTGCACTGCAGAAAACAGCAAACATCACAAAATGTATCTTCAGAACCTAGAAAACCCCAGTGGAGAGGCACGAAACACATCACCTACCCAGCTAAAATGGCAAAACACATCTCAAAAACCAGACTTGAAGATCCTAGACCTTTTAGGGAGTGAATGCCCTGGAAAAAGTCCTTAATGGAGCAGACAACTGCTGCAGAGACAGCACACAAATACACTCATCCTTCTACCAAGGAGGAAGAGAATCGGGCAGCAAGGCTGACTGGTGATTTCTGCACAAGTACCAGCCTTGGGTGTGTGCAGCCACCGGTGTTATCGCAAGCGCTGGAGTCAGAGGAGGTCTTGCTTCAGCAGTGACACACACTCACGATGCGACCTTGGGCAAATTGCTTCCTCCGTGACTCACTCAGCCCTCCTGCCACCAAAGCAGCAAAACAAGGCGCACACACATCCCTTTGCAGAGACCTGTCGCCTGACGGATGGAAGAAGCCGCACGTCGTTACCACGTGCCTGGCATGAAACAGCATTCGGGCAGAGTAACGAGCAGCGGCCACACTTGCAGCACAGATGCTGTAGGTCACGAGTGTGCAGCTAAGCCTGCCATAGCATCACTCTGCGGGGACGCAACACAGCCAAAGGTGTGCGGTTGTCCTCCGCGCCGCACTGTTGGTGGCCCTCTGCCTCATGCAGCCAGGACACGACTGTATGACACCGCAACACCCTGTCAAACCGCACTGCCCCTGAGGCGCACAGGCGCTGCACACAACAACACAACAGCCTGCCCTGTCATGTAACATTACTTATGTGTTCAGATATGCATCCTTCTCACATTTCCACTCCAGCAAGTGGCTGCTAGCAGAGCGGGGCTGGGACAAGTTCACCACCTGCTAAAGACACATCCCTAGGACAGCACAGGGAAGGTTTTGTTATCTCGGCTCCTTTCTGCACCTGAGAAATGCTCCTAGACATGGTGTGTACCCCCTTCTCCTTCAAGCAACCCCATGCCCCGTTTACCTCAGGAGGGAACTGAAGCCCATGGAGTAGGACACCACAGGGAGAGGAGAGAGGTTTCCCCTGACACTCACTACAAGTTCTGGCAGGAGCATTTATTTAAACCCCATGTGAAATGCAACGAGTACGGATACAGGAATCCCAGCTCCAATCCCGAGGCTTCAACAGCCCCGAGAACGCCTTGCAAAATGCAAAGAAGCAGGGGGAAAACCGGGCGCGATGTAAGTCAAGTAAGTTCTTCTCATCTGGAGCGCTGCCCCACTCGAGGCTCTCTGGCCCTCGAGGAATCACCGGCGGCCGCGGTGATGGCTACAAGCGAGCAAACCGGGAAGGGCCACGCGCACGGAGGGCAACGTCCACGACGTGCTCAAGAAAATCGGGAGCGTTGACAGCACGTCCCCAGCCAGCGCACGCAGCTGGCCGGTCCCCTCGGCCCGGGCCGTCCCCTCCACCGGCGGGCTGGAGCACGGGGCGCGGAACGGCGCCGGAGGCAGCTCCGGGCAGGCCGGGACGAACCCGGCGCCGTCTCCCCACTAAGTTCCCGCCGCCCCCTCCCGCGGACCACGCCGCCCCCTGGGAGCTGGAGCACAGCGGCTCCCCGCTCCCCGGGGCGGGACGGGACGGCGGCTGCCGGCGGCCACCCGCGCACCGAACGCGCCCCGGGGACAGCCGCGAGGCGAGCCCGGCCGCCGCCGACTGCGCGGGGCTGGGGGGGGGGGGCGGGGAGAGGGTGCCGTGGCGTGGAGCCCCCCCCCCGGAACGGAACAATGGGGAGGTGGCCGCCCGGGCCCGGCG
>JANHFY010027289.1:11917-22316 GCA_027560095.1 Chloroceryle inda
TCTCTTCCATTTATTTATAATCCTGGTTACAGTCATGATACATGATTATGATTAAAGAAAGCAAGGCCCAGAAAATACTTCATGAATATTTTAAACCAATTACTTTATTATTATATATTCCTAAAAAAAAAAACCCAAACCAACAAACAACTAAACAAAAATAAAACCAAAACACAAATCCCAAACACCAGCAAAAACCACCACAAGAAAAAAAACATGCTAATTGATCTGGTGATTCTGTGATTGAAACAATGATATGTGAACTGTGAAATAAATGTCTTTTTTTTAATTTCTTTTTTTTTTTTACAAATACGCATTTTCCAGCATTCCAAAAGAATGCTGTAAGAGGTAATCTGGAACACATGCTCAGAATGCAAACAGTTAATGCATAAATTTTCAGTTTGTACAACTGCAGCTTTAAAAGAGGGACTTGTTTATTCAGAGCTCTGCAGAAAGAATGGTACAGCACCCAGGGGACAGACAATGCCAAGCACAAAGCCCTGGTGCCTCAACATGTAAAAGGATGTTTTTCTATGTGCTACAAATCCCACTTGAAAATATAATTAGAAGGAGAAAATGGCAAACTATTGCATTAACTGTAATTGAACAAAAGACCAGCAAGGCATGTGGGAGGTTGCAGGAACCCGTGGGAGTTCCAGGATGCATCAGATCCTACGAGTGACATCTCCAGGGCACTCTCATTCTATTTATGTTGTCCCTCACTACTATTGTTGACTAGTGATCTGACTTGTAATTAATAGAAAAGCTGCAGATAACAAGGTAAAATATAGAGCACTGCACTAACCTCAGCAGAAATGTTTATTAATCTGATTAAGAATACAACTCCGAGGAGGGGGGTGGGGGAGAACAAGGGAGGGAGTGGAAAATAAAGAGGCTCCGGACTGAAGAATTATACCTTGTTGTGCAGGAAATGGCCCTCCTTTATGCAACAACAGACCTGATATATTCACTATCTTTTAATGAGCTCCCCTGATTTATTCAGCTCTGTTCAGTTCCCTCCCCCACTTTTCTACTGCGTGGGATGTAGATTAATTCAATGCTTAATTGTTTAGTAAATTCAATTTTCCACATTCTATTCTGCATAGCTTTAGCTAAGGTTCTTAAATCTTCAGCGGCAAGCCCTGAGCCCAGTGTTTGTGATCTGTGCCTACCTTTTTTCATCACCATTTTTCTTCCTCCACCACTTAATTCACCATGAAAAGATTTTCCTTGCTGGAAAGTCTGATTCCGCTATGATCTGTGAGGCATTCTGATTCATTGCATTTTCATTGTGTTGGGTCTTAGATGCTGGGCTCCTCTTTTCTCACAGCTATCGCCACATTATACAGGCACTCATGCAAGAAATGTTGGATTCCACCTCAGTTTATCAAAATTTTGTGCATCCTAGATGTTTACATTTCTGCATTCAGAAGCAGGAGTTAATATTTTCCACCTAATCTCACTTTTATTAAGCTATTATTTTTATGGCCTGTTAAAAATGAATCTGCTCGGGGTACTGCTAACTTTTTTTTTTTTCCTGTCTGCCTCTGTCTATTAGCATTTCAAAAGTATTTGTATTTAACTAAGCATCTCAAGTCTTAAGAGACTAGGAATTACATCTTTAGTCAGTTTATTAAACATGATGAAAGATTAGCTATCAAAGTTCATATGCAAATTCTTCAGAGATAGCCGTGTTGAAAGCCGCATTATTTTTTAAACAGATGCTACTCAGCCCTGGTTCCAAAAACATCTCTCTCCACCGAGGGAAGATTGATCCAAAGCACAAAAACAAGCGTAATTTTTCTTCTCCTGACTATTTCAGCAAAGTTTCCCTATACGCAAAGAAGGGAGCCAAGTATAACATTAATCTCATTTTTTTATAATCCTTTTTTTTTATCTCCCAAGGAACTTTTACGACAACAAAGTCTCTAAACCAACTTGCAAACTCATGATCCCCCAAGTACTTTTACATGAAATCGTTTCTGACAGGGACATGCCAAATATTATTTTTCACACGATGAACCACCTCCTTCTTTTGCAGATATATTTCTAACACTAGTTACAGTGAAAACTCTGACAGTAGTCATGACAATCGAGTTCTACACAGAAATAGAAAAGCCCAATTTATTTCCCTTCTCCAAGAAGTTGTGGTTTACCACTTGATGGGGCTCCTTAGAGATAAAGATTTTTTTTTAATTCACTGGTATGAAGGCTGTTGTAAACAGGAATGAATTCCACATCACCTTCTACATGGAAATCTTGCATTCCTGCTAACTACAGACACACAGAGAGGAGCCAGAAGACTTGCTCACCATTTCTGCAAGTGAGCAATGCCCATTGGAAAAGCAGCCTGGTTCCCAGGTTAAAGCCTGTGAGCTGAGTTCACCCAGAGCCATGGGGTGAACTAAGGGATCTCTGTGCCTCAGTTTCTATTGGGGGAACAACAACAACAACAACAACAACAAAAACAACTCCAAAAGACAGAAAACAAAACTAAAAAAAGAGCTACACTACAGCACTGATATTGTTGGGGGATTAAATTAATTAGTGACTGTAAAACATGTTGAATTCTTCCAAAGGGAGACTTCAGACAAATGCAAAGTAATATAAATTAATCACTCCATTACATAGGCTGGCTCATTCCAGAGGCCCATTATGACTTGAGCTTATATATTAGTCACCATTTAGCTGAGAACGGACACTGCAGTATGGACTGGGATTTGCTGATAATCCTTTTTTTATCTTTTTCTTCCCAACCCATCCCTGTCCCAACATGCAACTGATACTTTCAGCCCAAATCTTCATCAAATCAAGAACGCACGAGCAAAATTGAGAATACACCAGCAAAATCAAGAACACAAGAGCAAAATTATTCAAGGATTTCGAGGCTGGCCTGTAAGTTCCCATGATTGAAACTGGTTTTGCACCACTGCCTTTCTCACTGGTCAACAGTTTCTAGTGCCAAAACCATGGTCCAGCTAATGACTGATTCGAGTCGTGGTCGCATGACTGGTTTAAAATAAAAGAGGATTCAGGTGCCCTAATGCTGCACCACTTTAAGGGAAAAAGACCTACTACAAGGGATGTTTTATCTTACCTCATGGCATTTGAAATACATTTCCTGACTTTTGTTTTGGTTCTGAAGCTTACTGACTACTGTGATACAAGCCGGGGGGGAGTGCAGGGGGGATGGAGAAAAGAATAAAATGAAGAAAAGGGAGAAGGAAAGGAAGCAACAAGTTTGTGCATTTAAGCAATCCCAAAAGCACCAATTGCATCCTATGACCACTACCAAACACTTCATCCACTCAGAGAATACACTTTCTGTTACAGGTGATAAAAATTGTACTCAGCATCTTTTGATAGATAATTTCTCAAAAGTTTTGAGAGCACAGCCCTCTTGTGGGCTTATTTGTGTTTGTATAAGAACTGGAGTCAGGGAACAGCCAATTCCTTTACCTGTTGGATGAACCTCTGCTCCTCCAGGCTATGAGAGAATTGGCTGCAGGTCTAACCTTCCCCTAGCCCTGGAGGAACTAAGGTGCTGCCAACAATTTGTCAACACAGTTTAGGCTTATTGTTTTGCTTCTGAAGTTGTATCGTATTTTCTTTTCCTAAATTAAATACTTATTCATTAAGGAAAAAAAAAAAAAAAAAAGTAATGTGTTATGTTTGAAACATTCTTCAGATTTTTCCTAATTCCTCCCTTCAGCAACCTGATCTAGTGGGAGATGTCCTTGCCCATTGCAGGGGGGTTGGAACTAGATGATCTTTAAGGTCCCTTCCAACCCCAATGATTCTAAAAACCTGCCCCAAATCCTCTCAAGGGTAGTGACCCACCATGTCAGAAAATACTTGTGCTCACTACAGGCAAGTGCTCAAAGTGAAAATGGGGTTGCTTCATAAAAGTCATTGCATCTAACTCCTACAAACTTAACACATCTGTTCAGCAAGGATTTACTTTTTGCATAGTTTATCCTTCCAGGTGTTGGTGACACTTATGTCCCCAGACTCATTTGGGCAAAACATTCAGTATGGCTGCTCAATACATTAAGTGTATAATCCATAGTAGTGATGCTGAAGCTAGAACTACTTGATAGACAGTCCTGGTCTTTTCAATCCACAAGCCTCATCCCACTTAACTTCTGGAGAGCACAGCTACTACTAACTGTCAGGTAGCCTGGGTCTCATCCAGCATAAAAGAAAGTTTTTTTAATTCTCTCTTTACTGGAAAGAAAACCTTGATTTGTATTTACAAATCAGTAAGCAGGGCTGAAAATATACTTTGAGAATGTTAAAAATACATGGCATTAACCATGTATTTCCTAGATTCCACACACATGCACTGTTTATCCAAATATTCAAGTGCAGACTTCTGGAGACCGTGAAATCCACAGTCCTGACTACCCTGATTTTGCAAGACGACCTACTCATGGCTTTGCTATCTCCTTATGGAGCTAACTGAGGTTGCCAGTCAGCAATCCCACCCCACAGCCTGCCATAGATAGCCAAATGGGGACATCATGCTCAACACAACCAAAACCAAGGGGGTCAGAATAAACAATACATGCAGGAACCTCAAAATGTTGTTTGTTTGGGTGTTTTTAGTGCCAGCAACTCTTCCATTCTGCTTTGTGCAACTTCGAACAACAACGAAGGTACAAACATCAGCTTGAGATGGAAAAGAGGTGCTCCAAGCCTACAGAAATAATGTCGTTGAAATGACAGGCAGGTGGTAATTCTTCCTGCAACTAAGCAGCACAGTGAGGGCAACTCTTGCACAGATGGAAACCTTTGCAGTATTAAAGACAGCAGGGCCCGTCGAAAAGAAAAAAAAAAGGTGGAAGAAATTCTGCATGGAAGACTTGTCTCTGACCTGGATTCCCTTCTTAGCCCCAGAAAAATTGTACACTTTCTATCTTTAGTTCCTCCTTATTTCAAATGAGGATAAGACTTATCCCTGGCTCTTCACAGACACATTGGAAAAACAAGATGTAAGCTGTCTTTATGCATGCAACAGAGGATGGTTTCGGAGACAAACAGATGAAAGTAAATTAGAGCAGGTATCAATGCAAATACCACAGAGGATGGAAAACTGGGGAACAAAAGAAAAAAAACAAACCAAACCAAAACACAAAACAACCAAACAAAAACCAACAGGACTTTTGCCGTGGATTTTCATAAGGCTAGGATTTTATCTGAATGGACCAGATGCACAACTAACATTGCACAGTGTGAAGATCATCATGCCAACATCCACCAAACAACACAAGCTCTCTCCATCAGCCTTGCTATCCCAATTCATTGCCGAACCTACCCAGATTCAGAGAAGGAGCTGACACCTTTGTGTAGCACGACACAGGCAGCATACCCATGTAGGTATCTCTAATGCAGCAGAGCTTTCCAATCACCCTGTACGCCCAGAGCATGGAGGAGAAGAGGATATGGCAGTAAAAGCGGGGAGAGGGGAGAGAGAAGAGTGAGGAAAAAGGAGAGGGGAGAAGGCCTGAGAGTTCTACCCAGGCTGAATGGACAAGAAAATGTAAGTGTGAAAGGACAGAGATAGCACTTTCCAAAGTAAAAATAATAATCAGAAGCAGCAAGCAGAAACCACACACACATACAAAAATAAATAAAAGGAGAATGAAATTGAGATCATTAGACTGGGTCAGTCATAAAGACAAAAAGGAAGGGGAAAAAACCCCACAGCTCTTCTCTTCCAGGAGGCATCAAAGACCCTTCAGTTCTGCAGGGGCAAGACTTTCAGAAAAAAAGACCTGTGTTTGTGTGTGCACGGGGCAGTGGTGTGCGTGTGTTCTCCAGCTACCCAGAGACTCCCCAGCCTGGGCTGCGTTCTGCCAGAAGCACAGTGCCACCACCTTCTGCTTGTGCGGAAATCAAACTTGCAGAGCCATCTCCAAAGTCCCTCTGAGGGGGTCAGCATGAGCAACCAGACTTTCTCTCCAAGACAGGACTCCAGAGTCACACAAACCCACCTCTGGCAATAACAAAAGCAGATTTCGTTTGGGCACTTTCTTTTTAGACTTCAGATTTTGCTTCCTGCATTGGTGGTTGCTGCACGTGGTGGCCGTGGCAGACACCCATGAAGCCTTAGGAGCAATGGTCTCAACTGCAGCCTGTCTTATATTTGATTGACCTTACTCCAGTCCTCATGTTTTTTTATCTCGGCTCAACAGTAAACACTGCCTACCCAGCCAGGTTAAGTGAGCCAGCTGATGGTGATGCAGAGTTTTTGTCTCCCACACAACAAACATTGACTTGGACTTTCTATATAGAGCAACACCACATTGTAAACCTGTCTCCTCCCTTTGATAAGGGGAGTATTGCTAGATAGCGTTAATCCCCATCCCTTTCCCGACACAAGGAAACCCAGCTTC
The DNA here is from genome assembly GCA_027560095.1 of Chloroceryle inda. NCBI lineage: Eukaryota > Metazoa > Chordata > Aves > Coraciiformes > Cerylidae > Chloroceryle > Chloroceryle inda. The sequence goes on from JANHFY010027289.1 coordinate 18,316, forward strand.
GCGGTCAGGGTAGATAAAATCGCTGCTCCCGCAGACTTTTTTGAGGTCTCATGTCATGGAGAATCATGCACAAAGACAACCCCAAGTAACACCGCTACCTCCTGAAGGCTGATGTGCAAGGCCTCGAGGTGCATTAGTCCTTGAATTTAACAGGACTGTGCTATTTTCCATGTCCTTCTAGACCAGGAAAAATGCCTTCAGAGACAAGTAAGAGTTTCCTGTTCAATATTTCATGTAATGATTCCTCCAAAGGTGTAAACAGGAAAATTGTTTCACCACTTAGCCAGAAAATGAGTGTCTGCTGTCCCTTCCTTTTATTGTGTTTATGTGTTAAAAGTCGTTTAGAAGGGGGTCTGCCAGATGCCCAGGTCTGCCTGAGACAGTGCAGGCTGTCAGATGGCTGTCTGAGGTCCCGAACCTGACCTGCCTGGGCAGATTTTGGGCAAGAAGGAGCCTTCAACCTTTCTCACCCCTCTTCCTTCTCCCCTACCAGGGCCCAGCAGGCAGCCTCTGTGGGAGCCGGTGTTTCGGAGAGATCTGCACTTCACCCTGAACATCTGGGCTTAGGCAAACAGTGAAGGTTTACTTACAGAAAAAAAACACACATCTCTAAGCATTCCCCTTACAGATTTTTGGGGGTGGTATCTTTTGAGAAAACAAAATTAATCCGTCAGGGCACCCGCTGCATTTTTTTTTATGTGCACTTAACTGCAGGCTCTGACTTCCAGCACACCACTGGGCTAACTGGGTCTTCTCAGGGAGGGAAGGCTCAAGCACAGCCCTTGCCCCACAACAGCCACACTTCACTTCAGCACCATTGCAAAGACAATGACCGTATGACACAACTATCAAAGTCTTCTAGCTAACTGACAACAGACACCATTCGGAGTCAATGTATTTTGATTATGTCTCACTGTTAGCAGGATTCAAGAGCTCCACTTTCCTTGTGGTGTTGTTCAACACCCAAATTAAATTGCAGTATAATTAGCTTTGCTCCAGCTACACCTTTCCATCTAAACTGACACACTACCTACAAAGGCTGTGCTGGGAATAAAGTGTGTTCCCAAGTATAAAACATTTGCTTAATCTCAAGGGCACCGCCTTGTTTTTTAATGCTCTCTGCAAGTCATGCACTCTGGTACGTGCTGCCCGTTATCTCCAGAAGGCTTAAAACTGGAATACCCGTGATTCACATTTTCCAGCACTCATGGCCAAACCCTTCCACAGATCAGCTCCTCTACTTTCTACCATTTCACAACAAGCTTTAATCTGCAGTGAGGCAAAAGCGACCAAGTGGCCAGGCTCTGCGAGCCATATACCAGCGAGACAGCGGCCACAAAACACGCTGAGCCTGGGCTGTGGAAGCTGGAGAAAGACAAGCTCCAGAGGTGGTTCACCAGGCTGAGGTGGCTGTGGCTCCCCAGCACCTCCACCCGCTCACTGAAGGACAGTTTGGAAGCATGGCTAGCTGTCAGTCACCGAAAAAAGCTGGGCTGAGAGGTCTGTGTGGCCTCGCTGTGCCTTCCAGGGAGGTTTTAGAGTACCCAGAGGGGCTTGTTGCAGCACAGGGCTCACAGCATGTCTCCCACGTGGACTTGTGCATCCTGATGGGCAGACCAGCCACCACTCTACAATGTTTCCAGTCAAGCCTACAGCACTGCTCCTTCTGCAGAAGTTACTGGCAGAACATTCCAAACAGTGTTTATCCCCTCCATCCTTTAAACAGGTTTTAAAAGCAGTAATTATGTGGAAGATAGAAGAAGGGGCAAAAAAACAAAGCACAGAGCCACCAAAAACAACTTTCACCATCAGTCTTTTGGCTCAGCATACTGCTTCCCCATGACACCAAACAGAAATGTTTTGCTTTCTTTACATTATTTTCATTAAACTATTTCACAGAGTGAAATAATTTCTTTCAACATGCTGCTTCTTATTCTTATGTCTCCTTTACCTTGCTATCACTATATGACATATAAATAAAGGTATCAACCCTATTTGATGATAAAAGAGGAGAAGTAGAATATCTCAGCACACAAGCAACTATTCACCTTGCCCTAAACCCCCCACAACAGACCTGGGAAGAGCATCCATGTCTCCCCTCCTGCCTCATGCTGTCAGGAGGATCTCTCAAACACTTGTCCCTGTGGAACAAACCCCATCTTGATGTGCATTTAAGAACAAATGCACATATTCATCGTGTGCATACCCTCCGTCTGGCTTCACATAGAAACAGTAATTTAAAAAAGGTTCTCTCACAGGGGTTATACGAATATAGCAAAGCATATTCATACATACCACACTTTTTCACAAAGCTCTGTCACAGGTCTCATGGACATGGGAACAGCACCACCATGCCAGTAAAAATCTGCTGTGTGCAACAGGAAGAAAGGCCAGGAGCCTCCGAGGGTAGCATAGCTGCACATCCACTGGGCATCAAGGGGCAAAGGAGGGAATAGCTCAAGCACAGTGGCTGCAGTGACTCTGGTGTGCATGGACAATGTCCTCTGGGCACCTCTTCCCAAGTACCCCTGCAGACAGTAGGCAGTGTGGGGAAGCTGCGGGCCACCAACTTGCCCATGTGCTTTGAAAGGCTTCTCTCCCCATCACCATCACCTTCTTGAGGCAGTGATGCCCAAAGGTGTCATGGAGCTGTGGAGCCCCTGTTCGTGTCGAGCACTGCCCGAAAAGCTTGTTTGAACACAAGTGAAAGAGACTGTCAAGTTATGACTTCAAACAACCTTGCAGTGACATCGATGTACCCATCACCAAAACATAGGTGCATCTAGGACGTGGCAGAGCTACTCCCCTGTAACGCAGTGCAACAGTATGCAAGAGAAATTTTATAGATTACAAGTCACAGGGACACTCACCTCATAAAAATACCTGGCCAACTATCTAGGCAAGGTACCCCTGTGGTGCAGCAGCAAATGGAGGAGATCAGGGACCAAGGCTGCTGTGGCACGGTGCGTCCCTGTGCCTGCACCCCAAGGAGCAGAAAGGTCCTCTGCACTGGCTGAAGCCTAAAACTAAAGTGCCATCTACTAGTTTTACAACATTTGTGTCCTCCCAGGAGGGTTTCTAGCAAGGAGCTGGACACAGTTAATAATTATTAATACACATAATCGCTGGATTAAGCCAAGTTTTGCCAAGTGGTCACCATGGACGCAAGAGTGTCTGCCTTAGGTTGCTGCTGAGCATCATCAAACAGGTGATATCCCACCTGGAAGAAGGCACATCTCTGCACATCCCACCCCAAAGGGTCAAGACTTCCAGGTCCATGGGAAAAATAGTTTGCACTGACAGGTCCAGCACAGGGTAAAATGCCGATGAGACAAAACCACTCACGGACCAGGCTTCAGACATTCATTTCTACCATTTCCATTTGCACAGACGGCTGTAGCCCCACACCCCAGCAAATGGGATGGACAAAGCCGCGGAATTTTTAATCTGGTATTTCCCTCTCCTCCTGAGAGCTACGAAGCCTTAACTGGAACTATTTAAAGCCAGCATTAAAAACACCAGCAATGATCTGACCTTCTCAGTAACGAAAAAAGCGGACCAAAACCAAAAGACCAAATGAATGAAAAGAAAATTATAAGGTAAAGTTTGCCTTCCCTGAACATGTGCCAGCTGCCCCAATCTTAGATTACATTGATGCAGCTTCCAAATTTTAAATACAATAATTTTCTGTATTAAGGGCCCAGTAACCCTAATGGAGGCATAATTAGGCATTGATGCCATTCCCATATGAGAGAAGCTTGAAGAACTTAAATAAACTGTGAAAGGCAGGATTAATACCGCAGCTTTTCATTTTGTACAGCTGTTTGAATACAGTGCACTGCCTGTGACGGCATCAGCTGTTGCTTTACTCTTGGTCAGTATTTCTGAAGTTAAAACAGGCAGTTCTTTTAAGCAAATGAAGAATTATCCCTCTTATTGTTAGCCTGTTTATTTTGGCAAAGAGGGTCTGGATGCATATTTGCTTTACATTAAAAAAAAAA